>JAVGVS010000764.1:0-109964 GCA_032718565.1 Distichodus sexfasciatus
ATATATATATATATATATACACACACACACACACACATAAAAAATGTCCACATATGGTTATACTTTTTGCTTTCTCTTGCTTTACTAACTTAGCTGTTCCTGAACTCACTACAAAAGTGCAGCGGCTGTCTCAGATACACATCAAGCAGCAGGTGGGACTTTTTTTTTATCTGACGGTCCTCTTTGGAATTTATGTGGAGGTACTTGTGCATATGATGCCGTTAGCTATACCATTCTCATATAATTAATATATGTAGTCCTACAATCTTTAGTCAATTAGATTTTTCCCCTGCATTGGCAAGAGAAAATGTGGTTTTAATTATACTGTGTATAAATTACAGGACCAAAATGAAGAGTTATCTGCAGAAGTGAAAGAACTGTTTGAAGAATACAACAAAATGGTATCTTTTTGCACAAAGATTCTTCAACCTCTTTGAAGAATACAACAAAGAGTATATGATTATGACTTCCTCACCATTGCTTTGATCTAATGTAAAAAAGTGAATACGTTTGTTTACATGATCCTCATGTGAGTGATAACATAGTTACTGTTGTTATATTGTAGAAACCTTGAACATAAAACAACTTTCATTCCTTAATGCTACCCCAGATTTTGCTTCTGTCAAAACAGTTTGCTCAGTGGGATGAAACTCTTCGGAAACTGGAGTCACCTAAACAACAGCAGTCAACTGAGTAGTGGAATAATGCTCTGTATTTTGCATGGTTTAAATGAAAACAGTATTTTCTTTAATTGTCTTTCAGATCTGTCTTTCAACAGTTTAGCAGTTTATGTAGATTCCAATATGAAATGTAATCTAAAGCTTTAGTCTTGTACTTGATTTACTTTTTGAGTGATAAACATGTCCATGTATTTGAGTGACATAATTAATTTGTCCTAAATATTATTACCAGTGTTTAAGCGATATTTCCTTGTGCTGATCTATGAGCATGTCTGCACTACACATTGTGGTGTTGATTTAAACTCAACTCAATATATTCACTGATGTCCATGAAACCTTCCACGAAAGCACTATGATGTAAGATTAATATTACAAAATATTTCTCATCAAGTTGTTTTTATGTTTTGATTATTCATTACCTAAACAACACTGTAATTAGGAAAATAAAGCTAATATGCTAGAATCAAGCTGTCAAACTATGTGGTATATTTTATATGTTAAATGTTAGCTTTGTTCAGTCTTGCCCAATCCTGTATTTGGTCTGCTGCCTGCTTTATAAAAATATATATAATTACTAATTTATTAATGCTTGAAAATTTGTTTGGTTTGCAAATTCTTTGTAAGAACTACTTTCCCATTTTGTAAGGATTGTGTTGATAAAATAACTTGCGGGATATCTATTAAACGTCTTTCAGAGTGAAGGTTTTCCCATTTGCATAATAGTGCTCATAATTGTGTTTAGATATTTAATTTAGATTCAAACCATTTTCTTGTACAAAAATGTGTTAGCTTTGCTAAAAAATATATTGACATTGAGTATTTGACAAATATATTTGATATTGAGACACCATTTACTTTATTTGAAGATACAGTGGGTTCTCTGTCATTTCCAATTTTATCCAATTTACATTGCTTTATCCTGTATTTCACATGATTAATGCTATTAGGCTGTATAGTGATTGTTGGACTTTAACTGAAACTGCAATTTTAGTGCCACTGCTATGTAGTGATTGTTCAACTGTTTTGTGTACCTGTGGTGACCATAGTACTATCAGAGATTACTCTGCCTACAGGTGTTTCTAACTTCACAGTGACGTTTCTAGAAAGAATGGAATTGGAGGTAATTTATTTTTACACCATTAAGTTTGAAACTTGATCCTTAGTTTTGGTATACTTAACAAAACATAAGTAATACGCTTTGATAATATATTGCATTTGAACATGGAGGCCACCAGGAGGCGCAAATCAAGAGTCGCAAAACAGGCGGAGCTCTGCAATATGAAATAACCAATAGGCGCGAGAGGCTGGGGAAGTTGGACAATTTGAAAATTCATTTGGACAAAACCAGTTCATCCTGATTGAACCTCTATGGATTATTTCACTGATGTACACAATTCCTGCGCAATTTAGCGGCAATTTTTAGGTCTTCTGAAGGTATGTTGCACGTCCTTAGTTGACAATACTTATGTAGAGTGGGTGACTGTAATGGTTTTTTAATCTACTTACGTTGGTAGAATGGGTAACGTTTAGTCGGTGTGTCTGCAGCAACTCTTAGCCGATGTTAGCCACGTATTTAGCCTTAACTTTGCACTGCTTCCGCTCGAAGTTAAATCGTTGATGTGCTGTAAAATACCCATATTAACTAGACTAGTGAGTACATTAAATCACGACATGGTAGTCATGATCTGTAGTTCGCCGTATAACGGTGGCAACGTTGCCTAGTTAGCACATGTGGGCCAGCTCCGGAGTAAAGTCAGCAGTGGGCTCGATATTCGCAAGACTTTCACAGATCTCTGTGTTTACACTGTTAAAACATTACGAAAACAAGGAAACGCCGCATTCACACATACACATATGTTTATAACATTACATACATGCTTTAATTATTCCATGAAATAAAAAAACCCATAATTAAAACAAGTAATTTGTTTAAAAAAAGTTTATTACCGTTAGACAACACTTTGAAAACTGAAAACACCATTCCAACGTACTTGCACAAATTCACAAGATCATACAGGGCTCACTAGCAATCGTGAAACAGAAAATAAATGTCCATGTCCATTCTTTTATACGCAGGCAGAAAATACGACATGCTCAGTTTCAACTTCTGGTCAAAGGATATCATCCATTTTTTTTAAACTTTTGAAACCTGTACACTGTAAGAAAAAACTGGTTCTTCATTAGTGCTTTGGAGCACATTGAGTGCTCTGGAGAACCTTTTTATGATGTAGATGTGGTGTTTAAGGTTCTTTCGAGAACAGAATGCAAAAAAGGAGTTCTTTAAGTAACACCTTATCTCATTTTCAGTGCTTTGAAGAACCTTTATGTTAAAGTATGACGATAATGGCTACTGACCCTGTGCCTAACCTACTGATTTACTTGTGCCTGTGTGTAAAAATTATTGTTATGGTCCATTTTTAATTGTAACAGACATCTGCCACTGTTTTTTATTGCAATTTATAAAAAGTAATTGAGGGTCTTTGTAGAGCCAGAGAAGGTTCCCCTATAGCATCATTGTGAAGATCCAATGTTGGTTCAAATATTTTTAAGAGTATAGAATATTTGAGAAATTAATTCATATGCCTCAGCCATTATTTTCTAAGTAGTTGGAACATACAGCATCCTAATGCTCCAAAGCCAATGAACCCAACAACCATAGCGTGTGTTCAAAGGGCATGCCTAAATCGACACATTTCATGAATTCTATCACTTGAGAAACCTGTACAATATTTGTTAAATTAATTGATGTGCCTTATATAAATTACTTTCTATGCAGGTGAAAATGATATAATGCTCTAAAGACAAAGAACCCAGCAACTGTAGCTTGTGGTCAAAGAGAATAAGTAAACTTACTATAACATGCACTTTTGGATTTTTAAAATTTGTGGAATCAATTAATGTATTAATATTTGTTTTTTTGCAAGTTGAACAAAGAGCATAACAATGCTCCAAAGCCAAAGAGCCTAACAACTCTAGGTTGTGGTCAAAGGACATGAATGAAGGTTGAAGGTTACTTTAGTGTCATCAGCAGCTTTATACATGTACAAAGGGCGATGAGACGGCTTTACCCTGTGGCCATGGTGCATGGTCCATGGTAGGGGTGTGCGATATTAGAAAAAAAAAAATCTCAATATTTTCTGGGACTTTGACGATAATGATAATTCCACGATATTTCGCATCCTTTAAACATGTAAGTCTTATTAAGATCAAGCTTGGTCTTGGTAATAGAAAATGAAGTTTAGCTTAATGAAACAGTTAAGGGAAACAGGTCTTATTTATTTAATTAAAACTAAAGTAAAAAAAAACAAACATTAAATTCACCAGTCAATATTTTACAGTATGTATTATAGTACATAACTGAACAGTGGCCTTCAGGATGTACACAAACATTTGCACTGAGACCAACAAAACTATTATAATGAGAGCGCCTACTATTCATGTAAACAAAAGCTATAAATGCACAGGGAATAAAATACCTGAACATCACAATTACAGGCTGTGAACTGAACTGTGCAAGCAAGAACACAAATCTAACATACTGTAATATACTGTAAACATCTAAACATCCATCGAATACTGCAGAAGTAGCATTTGTGAACACGTTTTACACAAACTAACACTATAAAAAAAAATTACTAACTTTATTGTCGTAAGGCACTTTTTTTGCAGAATGAGTCCGCCAAAGTTTGCTTAGTGTGTTGTTGTGCTTGTACCTTGGGTAATTTAGACTTGTCCTGGCCAGTTGACTTCTTGAGCTTTTCTTTGTATTCTGTGCGGTGGTTAGTTCGCAAATGGTGAAACAAGTTAGTTGTCGAACTGTCTTCAACAGTGTTGAGTATCAGCATAAACCAGGGAAGAACACTCAGCTTTTTTTCTGCTTCAACAGCTTTTATTCCAAACAACACGGGCACGGAACTCCTTCTTCTTCTTGCGTACTTCTCTTACTCTACCACAGCTCCCCCTAGTGGTACTTCTTAATAAGCAGAGTTTGTAATCAAACACAACATCTCTCCCTTACTTAACAGTAACACCTGTACTTTCTTACACTTGTACAGTAATACTGACAAGAACCAAAAGCCTGGAATTTACCCTTTTTCTCTCTCATATATATGTATACATACATATGTATACTTCATCCATCTACCAAACAATATCTTGTTAATCCCCCAAACACAACATGAACATTTTTATAAGTCTTATAACAGTCTGACTTAACCTTACACATATTGTGGTTTCACTTTTACCATCTTGCTATTCAGGTTTACGTTACATAGTCCTCCAGCCACATTGGCTTCCTTCTGACACGCTGTCTTATAGGACTATCCACATTTTCTGATGTTAAGGCAGAACTTGGTTGTTCCTCTCACCTGAGATCTGTATGCAATGGTGCCAGGTGAGACACATCCCAAGTCCGTCCATCGCTCAATTCGTAGCTGTGCTTTCCCCTTCTCCTGATAATCTGCATGGGGCCACTGAATTTTGAGGTTCCTTTCCTAACACGTGCCGGTTTTCTCACACGTACACAATCCCCTTCCCTTAGCTTTGGAATTTCAGCCTTCCGTTTTGTATCCAGGTACGCTTTCATTTTTAGTTGTTTCTTCTGTACTATGGTTCTCAGTTTCCTTGCAGCAGGGGTTACGTTGCCTGGCGTGAGAATTGACAACTTTGTTCTCATCCTTCTTCCGAACAGGAGCTCGAAGGGTGACTTTCCTGTAGTGGCGTGAGGGGTAGCTCTGTACGTTTGCAAGAATTCTACAACAAAGGAAGTCCATGGGGCTCGTTCTCTTTGTGCAGTCAGGATAGCATCCTTCAGTACCTTATTCCAACGTTCAACCGCTCCATTTCCTTCAGGGTGGTATATGGAGGTGCGAATATGTTTGACATCTCTCTCTTGCAGAAATTCTTTAAATTCTGAAGAGTGAAACTGAGGGCCGTTATCTGTAACAATCTCCAGTGGATTCCCTTTTTGACTGAAGACTGATGACAGGAAACTCATAACAGTCTCTACTGTCACGTTTGATGCGAATGCTACTTCTGGCCATTTGGAGTAGTAGTCAATTAATGTAATAGCATATCTGCAGCTAGCAGGACCTATCTCAAAAGGACCCACCACATCCATGCCAAGTTTCTGCCAAGGGCCTGCTGGACACCTGACTGGAGTCAGTGGTGCATGTGTGGTTCTAGCTGTCTTATCATGCAGCTGGCAGGTGACACAGGTTGATATGGTGGACTGTACTTGCAAATCCATCTTAGGCCACCAATATAGCTCTCTCAGCCTTTGCTTGGTCCTTACGATCCCTTGATGGCACTCGTGAGCTAGAGTGACCAACCTTGAACGCAAACTGAGTGGTGCAATCAACTTATGCGTTCCTCTCAACACGTACGTATGAGTCATGAATAGGTAGTTCGTCTTGTACTGGAAAGTAAGGAATCATGTCATCAGGCAGACTTTTAGCTGTTGCTGGCCAACTGTTCTCAACATGCTTGCGAAGTTTGGTAAGCTCAGGGCAGGACAAGCACTCAACAGCAAATTCGGTCAGCGGCACCGCTGACAACAGGGTGCTCACGGCAGCTACAGTTTCTGGTTCGGCGTCCAAGTCTGGGTTATTGTCATTCGGCAGGGGCAATCGGGACAGACAGTCTGCGACTGGTTGTCAACACCGCGCTTGTACTCCATATCATAATTAAAGCAAAGCAATCTGGCGGACCATCGGGCTACTCTCAGTCCAGCCCTTCCCATACCCTTAGTAGTCAAGAGGGTAGTCAGAGCTTGGTGGTCCGACCTCAACTTGAATTTTATTCCCCACAGATATGTTCTCCAGCGCTCAGTGGTCCAGACACAAGCAAGGGCTTCTTTTTCGACTACCGAATATTTCCGCTCTGCAGCGGTCAGAGCTCTAGAAGCGAAAGCCACTGTCCTCTCTGATTTATCTGGATGGAGCTGGGTTAGCACCACCGATACCATAATCCGATGCGTCAGTTGTGACAATTGTAGGCAATGCTGGGTCAAATAAAGCCAGTGCAGAGCTCTCTGCAATCAGTCTTCTGACTAGGGCTGCTCGATTATGAAAAAAAACATAATCACGATTAATTTGGTCAATCTTGAAATCACGATTATTTAACACTTTACTTTGTGTTACTATTTAAGACTTTATGCTGCTCTCCTCCTTCCGCCATCTTTACCCGCTCAGACTGTACACCACCACCAGAACACACACGTGCGTTCAGTCTTCGGAAGGTGCGTTAGTGTGCGTGCGTGTGTCATTCGGAACACAAGACAAAATATGAGTATACTTGCAGAGCGTAATGTGGCAAAATAATTGTAATTATAATTGTTTTTTGTCGATTACATTATTTTTGTGATTGTTTGGAGCTGAAATTGAAATTGAAATTAAAATTCGATTAATTGCACAGCCTTACTTCTGACTTTTTGGAAGCTCTTCTTAGCTTTTGTAGTCCAACTGAACCCTGAATTTGCTCTAAGCACCTCTCTCATAGGTTCAACTACAGCTGCAAAGTTTGGAATGAATTTTGCATACCATGCTGTAAGGCCTAAGAACAATCTTAGCGTAGATGCATCCACAGGTGACGGAGCCTTACATATTGCCTCCAGGTGACTGTCATCTGGCATCAATCCCTCTTTAGAGATGGTATGACCCAGAAATGTGAGTTTTTCCTGGTGAAATTTACATTTCTTCTCATTTAGACACAGCCCTGCTTCTTGAAGTTTGCGCAGCACCGTCTTTAGGTGAGCATCATGACTAGCAATAGAGTCACCAAACACAATGACGTCATCCAGGTAACACTGGACACCTGGAACATCTTTGAGGATCGTGGACATCAATTTCTGAAATGCTGCTGGGGCCGAAGCTAACCCATAGCAGACTCTTTTGTAAAGAAACAGCCCCTCATGTGTTATGAAGGCAGTAAGGTCTCTGCTATCTTCATGTAAGGGGACCTGATGGTAGGCATTTGCAAGATCAATTGTGGAAAATCTCACTGCACCTCTCAGCTGCGAAAACAGTTCCTCAACGTGCGGAATGGGGTAACTGTCCACAACAATTGCCTTGTTCGGTTCCCTGAGATCCCACACACATTCTGATATCACCCGATTTCTTCTGGGTCACTACGATAGGTGATACCCAGGGCGAAGCATCCACTCTTTCAATGACGTCTGCTGCTAACAAACGTTCGAGTTCTGTTGACACAGCATCCCTCACAGAAAACGGTAATCGGCGCAGTTTCTGTTGCACAGGTGCCACCTGTTCACGCAATTTCACTTTATGCACAAAGTTCTTTGCACACCCAAAACTTGCTGCTGAGGAGTTTGACACCTGGAACACGGATTCTTTGTCAGTAAGTACTGTGTTTCCCTTTATGCATAGATTCAAGGAAGATATCAAGTCCATACCCATCAGTGGGTTTCCACTTTTCACAATATAGAATGTAGCAAGTACTGAACGATGTCCATGTGTTGCCTGAGTGTTAATGCGTCCCAGCACAGGAAGATTATCTTTGGAATAAGTGACAAGATGTACATCTGCATGTTCCAGAGGCAATCCAGAAAAGTGTTGTTTGTATATACCTTCTGGCAACAGAGATGCAGAGGATCCCGTATCCACAATCAGTTCCTGCATTGTACTTCCAGAGGCAGTGCTCATTTGGACATTACACAAAATTTTGTTTGGCGCCGGAGATGTGCTAGTCATGTACAGGACAGTCAGTTCAGGAACTTCAATTTCTCAGATCTCTTGTTTTCGTGTTGAGCGGCATACCTTTGCAAAATGCCCCATTTTGCCGCATAATTTGCATGTCTTATTTAGAGCCGGGCAATGCTTGGAGTTTGCTAAATGACTGCTTGAATCACAACGGTAGCATCTGCGTTCAGGCTGTACTCTTATCCGACTGTGTTGCGTTAATTGCGTACCCTTGTGTGCGTTCGCTTCTCTTTTTTTCACATACAGTCTCTGTACTGGTAGTTCAGCAGGTTTTGCGAACTCACTCGCATTGGCCATTGCATTTTCAAGCTGATTCGCGATTTGTATGGCTTTGTCCAAAGTTAAATCTGCTTCCAGCAATAAACGTTCCCGAACTCGGCTGCTATGTACTTTCTCAACGATTTGATCTCGCAGCATTTCCTCTTCTTTATCCCCAAATGCACATAAAGACACCATATCACGGAGCGCAGCCACATATTGCAGAATATTTTCGTCATGCCTTTGTTCTCTTTGTCGAAACTTGTGTCATTCTGCAATAATATTAACTTTCGGGACGAAATGTGACCTGAGTGCAGTTAGTGCAGATGCATATGTCGTACCCCGTATTTGGAAGGGTGTAAAAGATTCGCTGGGCTTCTGTTCCAAGGCATTGGAGCAGCGTGGCACGCTTCCTAGTATCAGGCCAGTCATCCCCCTCCGCATGAATCGCCAGCAGATAGTTCTCAAACATCATTATCCATGTACTGCATGGAATTGCAGGTTCCCCAGGGCATTGCAAATATGTAGGAGGAAGATTAACTGCCATCCTCGTCGCCAGTTTGTTGAGTATCAGCATAAACCAGGGAAGAACACTCAGCTTTTTTTCTGCTTCAACAGCTTTTATTCCAAACAACACGGGCACGAAACTCCTTCTTCTTGCGTGCTTCTCTTACTCTACCACAGCTCCCCCTAGTGGTACTTCTTAATAAGCAGAGTTTGTAATCAAACACAACAAACAGCAACCGATTTACCACATAGTTTACAGATTGCCGTCTTTTCAGCAACATCAGTCTTTTCAAACCTAAACCACTGCCACGCGAGTGAGAATGAACCATCAAGCGCTGTTTGTTCACTCATTTTGAGGCAGCGAGCGGGGCTAACGTTCAGGCTTGCTGAACGTGCACGCCTACGCAACTCGCTTTGCGCACGCGCAGTGGTCTGAACTGTGTGTGTGTGTGTTTTGGTTTGGGGTTTTTTATGCGAGTTACATACTCGATAATTTGATCTCGCACACCGTTAAAACAGCAATTGCGATATTATCGTAAATGATGTATATCGCACACGCCTAGTCCATGGTAACATTCAACAGGGCGCAAGGTGTAACAGACAGTTCAGTATTGGAACATTATAGAGTGAAAATGGAATGAAAACCGTTGTATTGTTGATATAGTTCATAACTTTGCACGAGGTAGGCAAAATGGCTTGCAGCAAAAAATTCGCGGGCATAAATTTCAAAGTCGCGTGTGCAAATGTGAAACTCGAGAGCACAAAATTAAGAATCGAGTTCGCGGTTGTGATATTGCGCGCGAACTGTATTTTTCCTCTCGATGTGTTAAATGTTCTCCCGTGCGAAGTAGATGACCGACGAGCGGCTTTTTTGCTCGAGTGAGATTTCTGCGCGCGCGGTTTGAAAGGGGGCGGGTTTTGGCAGTTTGGGGTCGGGGTTTTGGCAGCTTCTGCCTGCGAATCCTATTGGCCGATGGCTCCTAGTCTTGCGATTGACTGCACACTACAGACAGTTTTTACAGAAAAACCAAAGATGACGTAGAAAGAGGAACGGCGAAAGGTAGATTAAACGCAAGTTATAGTTTACCAACCTTATAATTATAATTTAATAGTTAGGTCTTACACGTTTAATAAGCACGCAATCAATGGCTCCCCCTGCCCACTTGTCTGTCCCCAATTCAACATAAACACAGATGCACAAGTCAGTCACAAGATGATCACTAGATGATCAGCCGTTTTGCATAGTTGAGGATGCAGGCTTCAGGAATCTGATAAATAACCTCTGCCCAAAATACACAATGCCAAGCAGGCGTTACTTTTCGGACGTCAAGTTACCGGAGGGGTTACATTTAACATTTTACGAGTTACATTTTATTTATTTAAATTTGTAAAGAAAATTTGTTATGAAAATAAAGCATTATATTAAAGAAAATTTGATTTTTGTTTGTATTTGCTGTAGAGCTGCCACTATTATATGTCACTATTATAAAAGTAACTAGTAAACAGGGAAAGTAACTACCGCGTTACATTAAAAAAGTTAAAAACCCATTTTTTTGTGTCGATGTCGTCGACTACTCGCAGCAGCTCTAATTTTCTGTTATCTGGGGAAAAAATCGGTATTGGAAAAATCGGTATCGGCCGATCACACTTACAAAAAAAACGGTAATCGGAATCAGCCAAGAAAATTGCAATCGGTGCATCCCTAAATTAGATGCAATATCATGTTATTTCTAGCAAATATTCTACAGGTTTTACAAGTGGTAAAATGCATGATATGTGTCGGTTTACTTATCCGCTTTGGCCACAAGCTACAGTTGTTAGGTTCTTTGTGTTTTGTGCATTAGGGTGCTCCAGCTGCATAGAAAATGTTATGCAGCTGGACATAAGGCATATTAAGTAATTTCGCTAATATTTTTTAGGTTTTACAAGTCCCAGAGCCTTGATATGTGCATGTTTACTTGTGTCCTTTGACCACAAGCTGGAACAGAGCATGCAATATTTTCTACCTGCATATAGAATAATGGTGTTAAAAGTCTTGTAAGGCCTGTGTGTGCTTTTGAATTAATGCAAGTATTTTACACATTAGAATGGATTATAAAGTCTTTGTCTAACCTTTTGGGATATTTATTTTGAAACATTGTGAAATGTCAAAAGTCAATGGAAACAGACGTTATAAATTCACATTTATTCACAATTTATTAAATGTAGTAATGGAATAATTAAGATGTGTATGCAATTTTACATAGATACATAAATTTGTGAAAGTAGAGTTTCCTTGTTTTTGTAATATAAATACAGAGAAGATCTGTGAAAGTCTGATTGACATCATACCCACTGCTAACTTTAATCTGACTGGGCTAGCTACGTTTAGTAAACAATCCAGAGCAAGTCAAATCAATGTTTATTGTCTGTTTAACAATGTTACACAAAACGTTTCACATTATAATCAAGTGCCCTTGCTTGTTTACACTGAGCTGTTTTAAGGGAAGAGTGAATTTGTGCAGTTATGGATGAGGACGAGAACACTGACCGACAGCTACAAATTGCCAAGCTCTGTCAGAAGCTTGAGATGATTAAGAGATACTTCAATGATGGTAATTGTTTTATCAGTGTAAGAATGTTTGGCTTGATATATTTTGTCTTGTAATATAAATTGCTGATACTCATATTGCTATAAAAATGATAGTTTATGCCGCTGTAATGCCCATGTGATGCCAAAAAGTGCAAAGTTTACAGTGATTTGTATTATTTCTTACAGATTACACAGACAGCATTAACCAGGTCATCAGTTCAAATTCACCAGACACATGTCATACATTTTTGACCAACTTGGAGAAAAAAGGCAATCCTCACACAGATCATAACCTTCTTTCCAAATTAATTGATGGATATACCAGAGTTTTTTCAAGCATGCCATTAGGAAAGCATAGCCAGAACATTGGCTATGCACGGATGTTGGTCAGATTTGCAGAACTGAAGGGGTATGTCACTGCTTTTTATTAGTCAAAGAGAATTCTTTCACATGATTCTAATATTTCAGATGTGTTATTTCTTTACAACCTTGATTCCAAAACATTGAGACAATTAGTAAAATCTAAATGAATAGATTTTGCAATTATTTGCTGATGATATAAACCTTATAAGTAATTGAAAGTACTACAAAAATGACAACAAAATGTTATATGAAAAATATATACTTAAAAAATGTACAGTGCTGTGAAAAAGTATTTGCCCCCTTCCTGATTTCTTATTTTTTGCATGTTTGTCACACTTAAATGTTTCAGATTATCAAACTAATTTAAATATTAGACAAAGATAACCCAAGTAAACACAAAATGCAGTTTTTAAGAGATAATTGTATTTATTAAGGGGAAAAAAAACTATCCAAACCTACATGGCCCTATGTGAAAAAGTAATTGCCCCCCTTGTACATTTTTTGTAAAGCTGAGTGCAATTTCACCAGCCACACCCAGGCCCGATTACTGCCTGACATGTTGAATCAAGAGATCACTTTAAAATTAGACCAAAAGATCCCAAAAAAGGAAGACATCATGCTGCGATCTGAAGAAATTCAGGAACAGACGAGAAACAAAGTACAGTAATCCCTCATTATTCACGGGGGTTACGTTCCAAGAACACCCGCGTATAATGAAAAACCGTGTTATTGTGTTTTGGTTAAAAAAAATGCCTATTTTTGTAGAGTAAACCCTAAATATGCCCCCAAATCTGCTCCCAGAACACTTTAATTAGGGGGCCATGCAGTGGAACACTGCGTGGTCCCCTATTGTTATTGTGCCGATTTTTTATTTATTTATTTTTTTTCTGCCTCAAAACGTGTTGTGGAGAAAAAACGACCTACAGATTTGAAATTTGGCAGGTAGGTCCGGTAACTCACCCACTACTCAGGCAAAAAAAATTGCACCAAAATAAGCTATTTTGCAATTTTCCAAAAAAAATAGCATTTTGCTGAATAAATGTTGAACCATAGCTCTGATTCTCAGAAATCTTATATCATCTTATTCTTTGGTTTAAGACGAATTTTTTAGACCCTCGCATCTATTTCTGTCTTATTTGAATTTTCGCTAATTTGCATAAAATGAAATCCCATTTTTTTCGAACTCGTCCCTGGATTTTTGTTCAATCTCCATGCAACTGGTGTCATTTGAATCCCAAGACACTCTTCTTTAATTATTATTGAGCACATTTTTAATTTAGGTCTTCATTTTTATGTAATATGCAAATAAATGTGCTCGGCTCTGCATCGGATTGCAACACCACACACCGAGTGTCATAGAAATTCGGCTCTGGGTGGGCAACAGCTTTGAAATTTGGCAGGTAGGTTCCTTGACTCTACCCAATCTAGCTCTGAGTGAGCTACCGCTAATTTTCATAATATGAAATCGTATTATTTAAATCTCAGCATATTCTTCTTTAATAGTTATTGAGCACATTTTTCATTTACCTATTCATATGGCTATATTATGCAAATCAATACTTTGAAACAAATTCAGCAAGACATATGTTTGAACAAACTTTAAAAACTTTACTATAATTTACAGTTTTTAGACACTCTCTTATAGTAATTATTAAGCGCATTTTCAGGTATTTCTTTATATGGCTGCAAAGCTTCACTTCAAAGTCGATATCCCACTTATTGGCGCCATAATAAACTATTTTAAAGTTAGCCTAATAAGTTTTGAACCGTAAATACGTAGAAAAAAAGATGAAAGATATCAAATCTCAACATATATGTACTTCAATTCGTAAAGAACTGATAAAGCTGCAAACTGCATGGCCCCCGTAATAACTGCTTGCAGTTATATTTTCATTTTAAATTCAGTTTAATACATTACTCTTAACGAAAATATTAGGTATGCCCATACAGGTGTGTACTGTAATTCATGCAAGGGCACTTTCTTTGGTATAAACAGGTAAATACAGTAATAAATTAGTGTAGTTTTTAGTAAAAAAAAACAAAAAAATACAGTAAAATGTAGGTGTAATGACCAGTATTTTTTACAGTTCAATAATTTACTGTTCATCAGCGGCGCGTCTTATTGTAGAGACACAGACATTGGGCGACTGAGCTTAACCGCCTCTTTTAATTTAATTTGCAGTACAGTAATAAAACTATTGGGGTTTAAAAAACACTCAAGATGAGTCAGGGATGGACTGGCAATCTGTATCTCTGGGGAAAAAAAACGGCTGTCCGATGCACGGCGGCCGTCGGCCTGTCTTTCTCGGCCGAGACGCAAACATTATAAACAATAATTAGGTTTAAATTAAAAATATGGAATTCTCTGAAACACACTAAATTAGAAAATTAGGGGAAAAAAACACAGTCTGAACGGAGCGGCCCAGAAGGCGTCTGGATGTGGCCGTGCAACCCCCTACACTGATTTATACTGTATTTAGCTGAATTAATATTTGGATTACTATTTATGAGTACATTTTTCTTAATAATTTAGAAATAAAATGCGTAAAAAAATATATTGTCACGAAAAAAGCCAAACAAAGTGGAGAATATTTGCAGGTTCCGCGCTGTTGCGGACATTTCTGCGTAAAACGAGGAGTTCGGTTCTCGTGAAAAATCCGCGTATGACTGGATCCGCGAGTCCTGATCCGCGTATAACTGGGGGATTACTGTAATTGACATCTCTCAGTCTGGAAAAGGTTACAAAGCCATTTCTAAAGCTTTGGGACGCCAGCGAACCATGGTGAGGGCCATTATTCACAAACAGAGAAAACATGAAACAGTGGTGAAATGGTGGTAAAGTGGTGAACCTTCCTAGGAGTGACTGGCCTATAAAAATAACCCCAAGAGCACAGCGACGACTCATCCAAGAGGTCACAAAAAGAACCCGGAACAACATCTAAAAACTGCAAGCCTCACTTGCCTCAGTTAAAGTGCCCCTATTATGCTTTTTCAAATATGATCTTTCATGCAGTGTGTCATGTAGCTGTATGTGAACATAAACTATCTGCAAAGTTGTGACGTCGACAGTGCACGATAAATGAAGTTTTTGTCTATCAAAAAAAAGAGTCGGCTCACATTTGCCTAAACGAGTCGTCAGCAATTCGAATCTTTTTCTGTTACGGCCACACGTCACAAAGTAACATATTTGAATAATGTCCGCCCACGTTCTACGTCGCGAACAACTTGCCCGCCCACAAACACTTACCACTGAGAAGCGTCCTGCTCCAGTCGTGCTTGCGAAACAATTTCTTGTCGATGTGCCACTTCAACCGTTTCATCGTCAGACTCCGGCTCGAATTGATAAGGTAAAATCGAGGCCATCTTTTCTATGTATTGACAGGTCTCCAGAGTTATCATTCAATTATGGCAATGGGCGTTTTGTTTTCCGACACAGGCTGTAGCGGTAGACCAATCATAAAGAACTGCGCCATCTGACCAATCACAGCAGTGAGGGCTCACGGAAAGGAGGGGTTTAGACAGACTGATTCTTCCAACTGCTTCACACAAGTCGTTTACGAATCATTTAGAAACGGGGTAAAATTAAATCTATTTTTGGAGAAAACTAAAGTGTTTTTTGACCTTGCATACATGTAAACCTGTTTTAAGAGACTCATAAAACAATAATAGCAACCTTTAAAATGGCATAATTGGGGCACTTTAAGGTCAGTGTTCATGACTCAACCATAAGAGAGAGACTGGGCAAAAATGGCATGCATGGCAGAGTTCCAAGGCGAAAACCACTGCTGACCAAAAAGAACATAAAGGCTGATCTCACTTTTGCCAAAAAACACCTTGATGATCCCCAGGTCTTTTGGGACAATATTCTGTGGACTGACGAAACAAAAGTTGAACTTTTTGGATGGTGTGCGTCCTGTTACATCTGGCGTAAAAGTAACAGCATTTCAGAAAAAGAACATTATACCAACAGTCAAATATGGTGGTGGTAGTGTGATGGTCTGGGGCTGCTTCAGGACCTGGATGACTTGCTGTGATTGATGGAACTACTCTCTACCAAAAAATCCTGAAGGAGAATGTGCGGCCATCAGTTTGTGACCGCAAGCTGAACCGCACTTGGGTTCTGCAGCAGGACAATTATCCAAAACACATCAGCAAGTCTACCTCTGAATGGCTTAAAAAAACAAAATGAAGGTTGTGGAGTGGTCTAGTCAAAGTCTGGACTACTTGAGTCCAATTGAGATGCTGTGGCATGACCTTAAAAAGGCAGTTCATACTCGGAAACCCTCCAATATGGCTGAATTAAAGCACTTCTGCAAAGAAGAGTGGGCCAAAATTCCTCCACAGCGATATGAAACACTCATTGCCAGTTATTGCACCTTTAGCAGTTGTTGCTGCTAAAGCTGGCACAACCAGTTATTAGGTTTAGGGGGCAATTACTTTTTCACATAGGGCCATGTAGGTTTGGATAGGTTTTTTTCCTTAATAAATAAAATCATCACTTAAAAACTGCATTTTGTGTTTACTTAGGTTATCTTTGTCTAATATTTAAATTTGTTTGATAATCTGAAACATGTAAGTGTGACAAACATGCAAAGAAATAAGAAATCAGGAAGGGGGCAAATACTTTTTCACAGCACTGTATATGATTACCATAACTCACTGTGGTTGCATCACCTTTGTCTCGGTTTTGGCTGAGGGGCTGAAGATCATGACTAGCCAGTGTTGGTTTTTAGCCTTGTAGCCTTGTGTAGAGAGATCCAAATGTCGGCCTCGCTGAATATGTTGGCATCTTTTTTCCAAATGTACATATATTTTTCATAAAACAGTATAATTCAGTACATTTGTCAAATTTTCAATTATATACAAGGTTTGATTTGGATCTAATATATGGATGATAGGTTGTAGGTTCAAATCCAGCTTTATCCTACTTCCAGCACTACCACCATTGGGCTCTTGAGCAAGGTCCATAACCCACATTTTTCATGTAGTTATGACATGTTCATGGATCAGAGCATCTGATAATGTCCTACCTCTTTTTGGGAACATGATTGTAAAATAAAAATATCCAAGCGGTTACCAAAATGGCCTTTCTTCCTCTCAACAGCATCCAAGATGTCAGTGAAGCCCAGGATAGTTTTGATATAGCAAGATCCCACTGCAAGGATTTTGCCTTTGTTCACATAGCATGCGCTCAGTTTGAGCTACTGCAAGGTAGGAAGAGCACAGAAATAATGGTATTGACAGCAGTAAAATTATACTTTTTAATTACTGAATATGAATTCAAATTAGAAGATATACAGTTGCACTCAAAATTATTCAACCCCCATTGCAAATGAGCAAAATTGGCAAAATTTACAAACTTTCAGCAAATAATGTTTGCAATAAACAAGTCAAACAAGAACAATTTAAACTGCTCAGCACAACTAATATTACAAGTAGTTTCTCCACATTCATCACAAAATGTCACTTTTAATGACTATTGCAGGTTCAAAATCATTCACTCCCTTAACTACAAGCATCTTTAGTACTTAGTAAAGCACCCTTTTGCTGTTATGACCTGCTGCAAATGTGATGCATAGCCAGACACCAGCTTCTGACAGTGCTCTTAAGGAATCTTGGTCCATACGTTGAATTCTGTAGTCCATAAGCTGAAACCTTAATGCCTGCTGCCACCAAGTCTTGGAGCAGGTCTTTTGCAGTCACTTGAGGGTTTTTGGCCACCTGCCTTCTCAGAAAACTAGTGGCAGCTGTTAACAGCGTCCTCTTTCTGCCACATCCAGGTAGTGTAGCCACTTTCTTTTAACTTTAAACTTGCAAACTATGCTTCCAACAGTATCCCTAGGAACATTCAATGGCTTACATATCTTTTTGTATCCTTTTCCTTGTTTGTGCAAGGCAATGATCACTTCTCTAGACTTTCAGGACTATTCTTTTGACTTACCCATGTTTCTACAATGCAGTCAAACATCACTGTGATCATTCCTTAGCCATTCTGGGTATTTGATGAGTTCTAGGTCATGCACACCTGATGCAGCTTATGACACTAGTTATAATGCTAACAGTAATGCTTGAGACAACACCTGATTTGCAAACCTGTGCTCTTATGAGGAATTCTATTCAGAGAGTTGAATAATTTTGAAATAGCAGTAGTCATTAAAAGTGAGATTTTGTGTTGAATGTACAGAAACCACTTGTAATATTAGTTGTGTTGAGCTGTTTAAATTGTTCTTGTTTGACTTATTTGCAAACAGCTGAAAGTTTGTATATTTTGCCAGTAACCCTAATTTGCAGTGGGGGTTGAATAATTTTGAGTGCAACTTTAGTTGTAATAAAACATTTGTCAAATTTCATTTTTTAATTTATGCATCCATAAACATAGGTCCAAGTGTTTGTTTACCTCCCTTTATTTGCCAAATATCTAGGCAATGAGAAGAAATGTACATGGATTCTTCAAAAAGCTTTAGAAATGGACGCAAAACCATCTGAAATGCTTGAAGCTGCTTTGCAGAATCTGAAATTAGGCAAACACCAACTCCTATTCCAAGAAAATAAAGAAAACATAGCAGGTTAGATTTTTATCTATTTATTTATTTTTATTGTCTTTGTGTTTTCTGTTCATATGACATTGAAGAACAATTATAACATATGTGTTTGTAGTGACTGCACAAGAAAACCTAAGAAGTGGCAGTAATTCAGATGGAACAAGAGACTTTCAAATTGCTGGTCATTTTTTACAGGGGTAAAAAAATATTGTATCATTGTATAATATATGTTCTGTGATTACTTGGCTATTTTAAACTCTGCCTTCTACTTCATATAAAACTTAGGACTGAACAGAAGAGCAGTACACAGGATGACCATCTCCCTGTCTTAAGATCTGGCGCTCAATGCAAAAGACCAACAGTCATTGTAAGGAGGAATGGATTATGGAGTGATTATTCAGAGGGAGAGACATTCAAAAGAATTAACTTACTGTAATCTTTCTCTGCAGCCTGGTAGGATCCCAGCGTTACCTTTGCTAGTTCTTGAAAATGAGAATCTTGACTCTGCTAATAAATATGAGACTCCTAGTTTCAACAGTCGTTTGTCTAGGTGAGAATGTTATCAAGTTATTGCGTTTGGTTTTTTGTTTTTTTGTGGAGAAACTGACCAACCGTTTATCTCTAGGCCAATATATCAGTCAAGCATTTCCCCATTGTCATCATCAAAGAGGACGTCTATAGAAGGGGATTGTCACAGCCTGCTTAATTTGAAGGTAAGAGGATTGAGCAGTCTCACTTTATTGTTCGGAAAATTAAAGTAATAAAGACAGTTAATTGTGATCGTAAATAATTATGCTTTATGTGCGACATTTTATGTGTTCTAGATAATTTATCTGGTCTGATCTGATATTAAGTAATATCTGATACCAATAGGATATTTTCTTTTTTTCAGGATAATATTCTTTAAATGAGATTTATAACTACAGACCATCTCAAAAAATTTGAATATCGTGAAAAAGTTCAATATTTTTTGTCACTCATTTCAGAAAGTGAAACTCGTATATAGATTCATCACACATTTTATATGGGCTACAGAGTGAAATACCTCAAGCCTTTATTTCTTGTAATTTTGATGATTATGGCTTACAGATAATGAAAACCCAAAATTCAGTGTCTCAGAAAATTAGAATATTGTGAAAAAGTTCAATATTGGAAAGTCATGGTGTCACACCATAATCAGCTAATTAACTCAAAACACCTGCAAAGGTTTCCTGAGCATTTAACTGGTCTCTCAGTCTGGGTCAGTTGGCTACACAATCATGGGGAAGACTGCTGACTTGACAGATGTCCAGAAGACAGTCACTGACACCCTCCACAAGGAGGGTAAGCCACAAAAGGTCATTGCTAAAGAAGCTGGTTCTTCAGAAGTGCTGTATCCAAGCATATTCAAAGAAAGTTCAGTTGAAGGAAAAATGTGGTAGGAAAGAATGCACCAGCAAAAGGGATAACTGCAGGATTGTCAAGCAAAATCCATTCAAGAATTTGGGGAAGCTTCACAAGGAGTGGACTGAGGCTGGAGTCAGCGCATCAAGAGCCACTACGCACAGATGAATCCTAGACATGGTCTACAAATGTCGCATTCCTTGTGTCAAGCCACTCCTGAACCAGAGACGACGTCAGAAGCTTCTTACCTGAGCTGAGGAGAAAAAGAACTGGACTGTTGCTCAGTGGTCCAAAGTCCTCTTTTCAGATGAAAGTAAATTTTGCATGTCATTTGTAAATCAAGGTCCCAGAGTCTGGAGGAAGAGTGGACAGGCACAGAATCCATGTTGCTTGAGGTCCAGTGTGAAGTTTGGGGTCAGTGATGATTTGGGGTGCCATGTCATCTGCTGGCTGCATCTACAAGGAAATTTTAGAGCACTTCATGCTTCCTTCTGCTGTCAAGCTTTATGGAAATGCTGATTTCATTTTCCAGGACTTGGCACCTGCCCACACTGCCAAAGGTAACAAAAGCTGGTTCAGTGACCATGGTGTTACTGTGCTTGATTGGCCAGCAAACTCGCCTGACCTGAACATCTGCATTGTTGGGTCTGGTGTCTCTCATCTTCCTCTTGACAATACCCCATAGAGAATCTATGGGGTATTGTCAAGAGGAAGATGAGAGACACCAGACCCAACAATGCAGATGACCTGAAGGCAGATGGCACTGCAGAGGTGTAATGGAAGCCCAGGTATCAAAGCAACCTGGGCTTCCATTACACCTCTGCAGTGCCACAGGCTGATCACCTCCATGCCACGCTGCACTGATGCAGTAATTCATGCAAACGGAGGCTCAACCAAGTATTGAGTGCATAGAAATGAACATACTTTTCAGAAGCCTGATATTTCTGTTTAAATTTTTTTTCTTATTGATCTTATGTAATATTCTGAAATGAGTGACAAAAAATATTGAACTTTTTCACGATATTCAAATTTTTTGAGATGGTCTGTGTTTACATTAACTAAGAATTTGGGAAAGTGTGACTGATTTGTTTCATTCCTTTCATAGCTAATTTTTTTGATCCTTTTTTACCCAGGATCAAATGATCAAATGCCACTTTCTTTCTGCTTTTTTTTATTTCATTCATTTTTTTGTACAGCCTGTTATTAGCCAAGAGTCTCGTCCTTGGGAGAACACAAGAGAGACAGACTCCATCACAACCCTTTTGCATATAGCAGCAGATAGGAAAGATACTGCTAGACTGGACGGTACTGTTTAAATTGAATATTTTTCTTCTGCAATTATGAACCTTTAAAGTACTTTTTCAGACAGAAGCTAAACAATTTCATTCTGTTTATACTGGTTATTTTTTATGCTGATTTCTCTTTTCAGACACCACTTCTAGCATTGATCAGATAATTGGTTTAAACTCTCCTGAGCAATGCCTCACACATCTCACAAACCTGGAGAAGACTGGAGATCCTCTAACAGATGGCGAATTTCTGTTGAGGCTGTTGGACTGTTACTCTAAAGTCTTTACCAGATTTCCCCTGGCTCAGCATAGCAAAATTGAAAGCTATGCTCGCATGCTGGTCAGATATGCCGAATTGAAAGAGTAAGCGAAATTGGCTTGTCTGCTTGTGTGTTGCCATGCACATAGATTATAAATTCATAAATTTATATAACTTTTTTTGATAGAATTGAAGATCCTGATGATGCTGAGGATAACTTTATTGTTGCCAAAACCAACAGCAAAGCTTTTGCCTTTGTGCATATTGCCTATGCCCAGTTTGTGCTCTCGCAAGGTTAGTGTTCATTAGATGGAGATTTCTGTTTGCACCAGCTATTGTTCATTATATGTGCTGTTACTTACATTTCATAAATAATTATGTGTATCTGTATGGTAGCTAATTTGTATCAGTGTGGCAACCTATAGTAAAACCCTGTTGTTTTCTTTGTGCAGGTGAGAGTAAGAAAAGTGCATTAATTTTAAAGAAGGCTTTAACCTCAAATGCCAAACCCCTTGAACTTATCCAAATGGCAATTAAGAATTTGAAGTCTGGAAAAACACAGCTGTTGTCCCCTGATGAGTGTATTGCAGGTTATGCACTTTACTTATTTGTGATTGCATTGTCCGCTGAAAAATCAAAGAACACAGATTGTGTAGTCAAAGTATGAGTGCATTTTGTCTTCTTTCCAGATGCTGTAGGGATACCTTGTGAAGAAGGGGTCAGGGAGGAAGAAAATCCTTTATGGAGTTCTGCATATAGGGGGAAAGCAGTTCCTAATGTCATTGGGACTACGGAGTGGAAGATTCCTGCACTTATCCATAAACGCGCAAGTCTAGAGGTCTAACTGTTTAGCCTTTTGATAATGGACTTTTTATTTTATCTTTTATTATTATTATTCTTATTCAGATGAATTTTAGGCAAACAGTGCCAATAAAGGTATGTTTAATATAATAATGGTTGAAAGTTTGCTTAAGTAGTTACAAGTATGTTATGTTATATTGTTATATTTAAAATGTTATATCAAAGCATTGAATATTGTGTACATTTCATGTACTGTACATTTTCACTTTTAATTTTTGTCTTTTTCAGTTAGTGTGATGCCTTTTGTATGTGTGCTCTTAGGACCATAAGACGTCTGTAGATTCATATCAAACCTCACCCCCACCTCACTCACTGAGAACAACTTCAGCAAACCCAGTGTCACTAAGACTACATTCTGCCACTGTCTGCCAGACACCCAACTCCAAAGAACCTCAAGCAAGCAGGTGAGAACATATCATTACAATATGATTAAAGTTTGGTGTCTGCTCAACTTTATTCTAATTACTCCTTCATCTTTATTTCTAGTTTTGTTACACCTCTGGTGAAGCAGAGGCAGACTGCTGTGTCAGACCCATCCACAGCTCAGAGAGTCAGCCATACTCCACTAGCCTGCACTCCACAGAGTTCCTGTAATTGGCAATCATTGCAGGTAAAGGGACCTAAAACACTTTCAACTCCCAATTTCAACTTATTTCAACAAACATTAAAACATATTTGCTTGAAAATGAAATGATCTTGAATATACCACAGAACAAAACCAAAAAGCTATCTTAAGAGAAAGTTTTTAAAAATATTTAATAATAATTCACTTATTCTATATAGCTTTGCTGTTTCAAGATCTTTTAACCCCTTGTTTACAGATGCTTTCAGGCCATGGTCAAAAGAGAAAGGTTGACCCTAGATTGAATAGGATGATAGTTTGAAAGGACTGAGTTCAGTTTTTCTAAAGAGGCTATTGAAGTAGCACATTTATTTTATTATTTGGATCTAATTGCACAGAAACAACTTACTTAATATGATAGGTATTTATACATACATACATACAATAATTACTGCAACCAAGTGAAGGAAGTTTTTTTTTTTCTTTTAAAAAAGTCATTAGACGTTGTGTAAAGTCATAGTATGTATGTATTAATGTGTTTAAGTAATCTTACTGTAAATTGACCAGTTAGTAAAAAAACGTAATGTGCAATATTAACCTAATGAAAAATTCCTTGCTACGACTCACCTTTTACATGGCTTGATAGTGCATGTTTAAGCTATGTTTTGTAAACAAGAAAACCATGACAAAACCAAATATTTGAGCTACTTGACAAATTTTGTGTATGAAATAGAAGGTCGACTGCATATGGCTATACGGATGCTATTCAGTAAGCGGGCCTTTAGTCACAATTAGGACTGCATGTAGGATGCCCCAGAAATCATGCAAAATGAATGGGACATGGTGCAATTTAACATGTTGTGATAGTTTCATTTACACCAATGCATTGAAAAATATTGTTCATACACTGACACTGTTCATACAGTGTCACTCAGTGTATTGACTAGATCTGGCAAAGCATAATCTGATTGATCCAAGCTAGGGCTGGGCGATATGGCATAAAAATAATATTGTGATATTTTTAAGCTTTATCACAATACAAATGATATATCTCAATACCTTGAAATTCCCTCTAAATCACTGTATAAATGATAAATTCGGCCCTATATTGCATAAAATGACACCAATATAAAGAATTTCGCCAAAGTTAAGCATAGTTAATGCTTTTATTTTAAACCAAAGTATAATATAGCAAACTTTATATTGGGGATAGACAAGTGGGCAAGGGAAGCCATTGATTGTGTGCTTATTAAACGTGTAAGACCTAACTATTAAATTATAATTATAAGGTCGATAAACTATAACTTGTGTTTAACCTACCTGCTGCTGTTCCTTTTCCTCCGTCATCTTTGGTTTTTCTGTAGAAGCTTACTGTAGCGTGCAGTCAATCACAAAACCAGGAGCCATCGGCCAATAGGATTCGCGGGCAGAAACAGCCAATACCCCGTCCCCAAACTGCCAAAACCTGCCCCTTTCAAACCGTGCATGCGCTAGGAGTTTTCTGGATGGGCGGGGGAGCGAGCTTTGCCGCTCTGACGGGGCAGAAAAGCAAACCTCGAAGGCGAAGTAAATGCTGTCTGTTTAACAATAACGTTAGGATTTATACTCGATGGTCACGATATAGTCATTTACTACATCACACGTGGAACAAGCCGAGATACATCGAGTATATTCAATATATCGCCCACCCCTAATTCAAGCTGACCTCTGAGATCAAGGGTCAGCAGTTTCAGTGTATGTCACCTTGATTCAAATGGGCTCCATCATAGAAAAGCAAGAACTTGTACACTACTGAAAAGAAAAATACAAGAAGTTAACTGGACTTATCTAAAACAGCCTTCCATGACTTTGATTAGAGGCAGGAAAAGCCTGTCAGACTTCAGTAGAAAAAGCTTACAGAGCATTACAGAAATACAGCGCTTTTGCTATAGAAATTTGTGCCTCTTTATTTTTATCTGCATCAGAACTCCAGTAAAAATGTTTCGACACTATAAATAAAATCACACGCTAAGAATATTTAAGATTTTCGACTTGCTGGTTTGGCGTGCATTGCACAAACATTAAAACAGCATTTATATATTGTCTTAGAGTGCTTTGGTCATTATTCATAAAATAATATTTTGCATTTAGGCATCTGTGTCAGCCTCTTCCAATGAATCCATCACAGTCAATGGCAGACAATTCTTTATTCTGAAGACGATAGGAAGAGGTGGTTCCAGTAAGGTACTGTGTAACACAAAGTATAAATAAATGTGTTCATTTTACCAGGGATGCAAACAGCTCTCTTTTTTGGTAGGTGTCGCTTTTTTAACTTCATTTTGGGCAGTGTTGGGAAGGTTACTTTTAAAATGTATTCCACTACAGATTACAGAATACATGCCCCAAAATGTAGTTTGTAACGTATTCCGTTAAGTTACTCAGTGTGAGTAACGTATTCTGAATACTTTGGATTACTTAATATACTGTCATGCTTTTTACAACTACATGAACGTAGCAGTCACATCCTGCAAATTCTTCTTTGTTTTTCTCTACCAATTGGCTGTTAAGCCCAAATCTCCCTGAATAGACAATATATTTACTGTAGGTAGAGGAGCAAAGACAAAATTTCTGAGTAAGAAATGCATTCCTGCCCGGGCACTGCTGGCTCTGTTGTGCTGGCTCCGGGTCCTTTGTGTAACTGACGCCACCAACATTAACAGGACGCTTACATTAGAGCCTCTTATGCATGTTTGTTTGGGAGACAGGTGTCGTGCCGAAATCGGGACCCCTGCCGCGAGAAGCACTCGACGTATGCCACAAGATTTGATGACTTCCGCCTTTTATACAAACTACCGTCCATAAACATTAACGCTCAGTTTTTACACTCTGTTAACGCCACGAGATGAGGGCAAAATTACTCATATTCTAAAAAATAAAGCCAACACAAACTTAAAACAATAACGCTTCCATAAAAAAAAAAACAGAGCAAAAAAAACTGTGAAATGTGTCAGATTTTTCATAAAGCTTTTGAAATAAATATTTTTACCAATATTATAAGTGCACAATCCACTAGGCTATTTAATTCCACGAAGCTGCACACATTTACCTGGCTAGTGTAATGATTATTGCTTAAGGCCATGAAGGTACTTACTTCGAAATCATGACTAAAATTCAAGTATCTATTCTGGTAGGAAGTAACATTTTGTATTATACATAAACAGATGTTATAGCAAGCAACACCTTTCACATGTTTAGGTCATTAAAAATGTCACTGTTTGAGAAAACATTAAACTGAATCTAGAGAGGCCTGTTATGAACAACACTCGCTAATAAAATCCTTTGCACACTAATGTCACCTGAAGAAATAAGAATATGCCTGATCTAAAATCTAAAAAATATGATAACCTAAAATAATATCTCAGCACTAACCACCTCAACCAATTTAAAGGGAGGTTGCAACAGATCACCTGTCAGAAGTGCACCCCCTTCTAACTCTGCACATGATGTTTTACATTCATAATATTTCTGCAAATTCAGTTACACATCATGGTCTGACAAGAATAACATCCAAAATTTGTTTGACTGAACACTAGAAAGAATTGCAGGGGTGCTTTTGCAGGGGCTCTCTGCCAGAAATGCACCCATTCTAACTCTGCATATGATGCTGTTATATTCAACATTCAACAATACAGACGTTATTGTTTACAAGTTTGTGTAAGGTTTTTTATTTTTAAGAATATGAGTAATTTTGCCCTCATCTCATTGGCGCTAACGTGAGTGTAGGAACTAATTGAACGCATGTTTATGGACGTAGTTCGTGAAAAAGGCGTGAAGTCATCAAAATGCGCGCTACCGCTGCTGGGTGCTGCGTAATGCGTGGAATTACCAAAATTGAAAGAGGATAGCTTGCAACATATGAAACAGGAAAGACCGCCGTGGTAATCTTATTTATTTCAACAAAGTAACTGTATTCTGATTATCTCCTCCTATTTAAACGGGTGTAACTGTAACGTGAATACAGTTACTCATATTTTGTATTCTAAATACGTAACGCCGGTACATGTATTCCGTTACTCCCCAACACTGATTTTGGGTGACTTGTGTGAATCATGCAGAGCTGAAAGTGTGTGGAGGATCACGACGATGCACTTGATATAAGATGACATAACTCTGACATTATCACAAACTCGCTGTCTACAAAGTGACATCAGTAAGCTGTGTAAACACACGTGCTGTGTGTTTGAGCGCTCATGGCTCTCACATGGAACGCCCAGTTCAGTCAAATCTTCTTTATTACAGACAACACTCATGTTTTAGGTCATAAATAACACAAACAGCGTCACTCACAATGCAATATTTTCTAGTAGGGATGAACCGATTGCAATTTTCTTGGCCGTTTCCGATTTTTTTTTGTAAGTGTGATCGGTCGACACCAATTTTTCCAATACCGATTTTTTTCCCCAGATAACAGAAAAATTAGAGCTGCTGCGAAAGTAGTCAAATTCACATCGACACAAAAAAATAATGGTTTCAACTTTTAATGTAACGCGTGATAAGCATTCTCTGTTTACTAGTTACTATATAGTGACATAAAATAGTGGCAGCTCTACAGCAAATACAAACAAAAACCCACTTTTTAATATAATGCGTTTTATTTTCATAACAAATTTTCTTTTTACAAATTTAAATAAATAAAAATGTAAGTCGTAAATGTAACAACTCCGTAACTCGACGCCTGAAAAGCACTTACTTAGTAGTGTGTGTATTTGGGCAGAGATTTATCAGATTTTTGAAGCCTGTATCCTCAACTATGGAAAACGGCTGATCATCTAGTGATCATCTTGTGATTGACTTGTGCATCTGTGTTTATGTTGAATTGGGGACAGACAAATGGACAAAGGGAGCCATTGATTGCTTGCTTATTAAACGTGTAAGACCTAACTATTAAATTATAATTATAAGGTTGATTAACTATAACTTGCGTTTAATCTACCTGTTGCCGTTCCTCTTTCATCTTTGGTTTTTCTGTAAAAACTGTCTGTAGTGTGCAGTCAATCACAAGACCAGGAGCCATCGGCCAATAGGATCCGCAGGCAGAAGCTGCCAAACCACGCCCCCAAACTGCCAAAACCCACCCCTTTCAAACCGCGAGGACATTTAACACATCGAGAGGAAAAAAGACATTCGCAAGAGGAAAAAACAGTTCACGCATAACACATCAATGTTCAAGAGTCATTCTTAATTTTAGTTTCTCGGTTTACATTTGCGCTACGCCGATTTTGGAAATTTACGCCTCGTGATTTTTTGGCGGTAAGTTTATCGGCGCGCTGCTTGAAATTTACCCTCGCTAAATTTTTGCAGCAAGCGATTTTGGCGCCATTTAGTTTTGTGGCATTGATGATGCTATACTCACTAATCTAAAATTCATTTTCGTCGCCAAGACGGCAATACCTATCTCAGAATGAGAACGCCTCGGTTGACATATATGAACGCTGTCTAACGTGCGCCAAGGGTTGTAAAGGTAAGTACGCGCGATAGCAAGATCGGCTTGAACGGCAATACGCGGTGAGTGATCGGCCGATCAACGATCAGGGCCAAAACGCCGATTCCAATCGCCACGATCGACCGTGCATCCCTATTTTCTAGTGTTTATTCGTCTCTCTTTTTTGACTATACATGTGTTTGCATCCCTGATTTTACATGCCTATCAAAATTTGCATGTGAGGAAATATTTGGTGTGCTGCATTAAAGGTTTATCAAGCTTGATCAGAAGAAACAGCTGTATGCAGGAAATATGTTAATCTAGGAGGATGCTGATTCCTGGCGCTTCAGTTGAAAAAGCTACAAGAATGAGATTGCTCATCTGAACCACCTTCAGCAGTACAGTGACCAGACTGGCTAAGCTATAAGGATTAGTGAAAGGTTTTTTCCTCCCACTTACACTCTAATTGTCTTCACTAGAGTCAAGTAGTACATGAAGCCCAGTGCCATTGTGACGTTCATAATGTTGTTCATGTTTAATTTTAGTGAGATTACTGACAATTACATCTGCATGCTGATGGAATGTGGCAACCTGGATCTCAACACTGGCTACGTAACCGCAAGGCTGTCAACCCTCTGGAAAGAAAGTTCTACTGGAGGGGAATATATGGAAGCCGCAAACAATCCACAAACATGGTGACTGTCCCGCCAGCCTTACAATGTTGAGATGAAAAAAGCATTATTGACATCGCATTATTGTTGTTTTGCTTATTTTCAAGGAATTGTGCACAGTGACCTAAAGCCAGCTAATTTTAATTAGAATGCCTCGGGCTGAAGCCTTGCTTGACTGGGTGGTATGTTTTTAAACTACATTCAACCAGACATGACAAGCGTTTTTGAAGACTCACAGGTTAGTTCAGTGATTCTGACTTCTGTTTTTTGTTTTACAAAAGCTATGTGTGAATCATATTTTCTTTTCAGAAATATGAAGATAAAAGTATGCAATATTCAATATATTTGGTGTTGTAGGTCGGGACACTAAACTATATGCCACCAGAAGCAATCAGAGACACATCGCAAAGGTGGTGCTAAAGGCCGTTAAGGTTAGGAAAGAATCATTTAATAAGTATTATGTGTAAAATAGCATGCATAAATAAAATCAGAAAATAGTTTGAAAAGCTACAAAATGATAAAAAATGATTAGGATTGTCTGTTTGGTCATAAAATCTTATACACTTAACATTATTTCTTTTGTTGGGCTTGATAGATCAGTCCTAAGTGTGATGTGTGGTCACTTGGGTGTATCCTGTACTGTATGACCTACGGCACCATTCCAACATATCACAAACCAGATCACCAAGCCAGCATGCAATTGATCCAACCCATGAGATTGACTTCCCTGACATTAAGGAGAAGGATCTGTTACATGTACTCAAAGTCTGTATTTTGCTTTAAAAAATAATTCTAAGCATATTTTCTCATGGTCTGAAGTTAAAGGATGTACTGAAGGAAATTAAAGTTCTTTTTTGTTTTAAAAGCTGCTTGGTACGTAAATCCCAAAGAACGGATCTCAATTACAGAACTTCTGACCATCCATACTTACAGCTGCAGCTCTCAGCCAGCACCTGAACCAGTGGAGCTATTTTTGAGAGAGTTCAGTCAAATGAGACAGACATATACCTGATTATATTTACTGAGGGTATGATAATTTGCTATATCTGTACACAGATAAATAATCACATAATATTTTGTCTCATTTGTTTAATTTTGGTTCTCAAGTATTCACTTTTAGGACTTTTAGGAAATCTGATGATGTTTTACGCCATATTTATGTTGCAGTAGAAAGCTCAAGGGTTTCATAAACTTTTAAGGAGCACTGTATATGGCTCCTGTATATACTTTCAACTAGCAAGTCTATATTGTACGAAAGCTCATTTACAGAGACTCATTACGTTCACCTAAGATTTTTTTTGACACCGTATGTCGTAATAACGAGACAGTGATCTTGTAATTATGAGATCTTTTCTGTAATTATGAGATCTTTTTCTTTAAAGATGTAGCCCTCATAATAATTAGTCTGCAAATTATCTAGCTAGAGAAGACTGTAAAGCACAGTGAAATATTGATGTTTAGTGCACGTCAGATTGTGTGGCTAAAGTGAAAGTGGTAAGTATTTTATTAGAACACAGCACACAGTGCATCATGTTCAAATGACATCTGTATTTGACCCATCCGTGACGACAGCTAACACGGCAACGCCCGGGAGCAGTGCTTTGGGGACTAGAGGTGAATCGCCACCGGGTCTCACAATTGACACGACATCAGGTCTTCCATATCTCGATGCATCACGCATGCAGCCCATCATTTTTATGCATTACTTCATATTGTTTTCAACACAGATACAAGTGAGATGTAAGCTCTTTTGTCTGTTCCTACATCCAACATAAACACAGATGTTAGATTTAAAAAAAGGTGAAGTAACCAAGGCCTTTTGTACTATAAATGTTACAATGGTATAAGTTACCATTTTTCTTCAGCTTACCTGTGTAGTATTCTTGACACTCATCTGCAAGTTGCTTGAAGATTACAACTAATATAATAAGTAGGTCAACCTTTACTTTTACCATCAGAGGATCAACAAAGCACTTAAACGTGAAATTTTTGATGATTATGCAGATACTATTAAAGTTTAATTCTGGGCCATCAGTCTTGTGTGTGTGTGTGTGTGTGTGTGTGTGTGTGTGTGTGTGTGTGTGTGTGTGTGTGTAATGATGGGGCCAAGTAACGCCTGCTTCAGCATCTCCACGATAGCCTCGCTGCAGCCTGTAACTGCATCTGTATTTATACTGAAATGGGGACAGAAAAGTGGGCAAGGGGAACCATTGATTATGCAGTTTATTAAACGTAAGACTTTAATTATCAAATTATAATTATAATAAATATAATTATAAGTCGATAAACTATAACTTATGCGAACTCACCATTGTTCTTCCTCCATCATCTTTGGTTTTTCTGTAAAACCGTCTGTAGTGTGCAGTCAATCACAAAACCAGAGCCATCGGCCAGGATTCAAGAGGCAGAAAACTGCCAAAACCACGCCCCTTCAAACCCGCCTTGCCAGAGAAATCTCACCGAGCAAAAAGCCACTCGCCGGGGTAATTTACTTTACAAGCGAAGATGAATATAGAGAGTAAAAAAGACATTCTCGAGGAAAATACAGTTTGCTGCGTATTATATTATTACGCTAAATTTACTCCGCCATTCTCGGTTGTCGCCACAAGATGCGTGAGTGCTCACAGATGAGAGTTATTTACCCGGAGCAGCGCTGTACTCAAGATCAGGCAGCCACAGTCATCACCGGAAAGTATTTCTTTTTAACTAGAATTTTTATGTCACGCCCAGAAAATCACCAAACAATGTCATTATGATATAATCGATTATGTCTTGCCACTGCATCGATGCAGAATCATCTCGCGCCTGCATCGCGATGCATCTTAATTTAAGATTAATTTCAATACCCCGCTTGGGGACGGCGGTATCTTGCTCGAGAGTACCTCTGTGGTAATTCTAAATCGTCTGGGCTCAAACTGCATCTTCTGATCTCATATTCTACGCTACCAACTGCCCCTTTAGCAACACTTCCCCAGGGCCTTTTGAAACACTACTAAACTTGATGCACCGAACTGATGATGCAATCTAAAATGTTTAGCAATAAAACAATTTTTCAAATAAGACTGTTGTTTTGTCATCTAAAATAACTTTTAAGTTTGTGTATTATTAAATGAACCCATACAATACTGGCAACAACACACAAGATTTATTACAAGTTAGTAGATGAATCTGTTGGCAAAAAAACCTTTTTGTAACATGAAAATTATTGTTCGCTAACGTAATCTCATAAAACACGCCATACAACATAGCATATACAAAAGCAAAAACACAAGATATATAACTACAAATAAATTAAAATAGATCAAAAGACAAAAAATCATGACTTAATCTGTCCTTGTTCCACTTCATTAAAGATCTAGTAATCGTCTCTGCTCTCTGCTACTCACAGAGGGGAAACGATATTATATATGTACATATAAATATTAATTTTTGATTGAAATACCATCAAACCTTGTGTTTTGGCTGTGTTTTGCCCATGTTTTGACCTGATCCTGCATGAGGAACGAGGAGCTGTTGTGAGAAGAGGAGACCAGCTCAATGTAAGCTCTGGGAGTAACGTCCCTGACACTGATATCCTGCGATCTGCAGTCACAAGCATAAAGGCAGCAGTGGTCAATAGTCCCACACGCAGTCAAGGACTATAATATGCATTTTCCACGTCCAATTACTTCCCCAGCCAAATGGTATGAACGTGTTAGCGGAGGAGAAGAGAAATGGAACTTGACAGAGGCCCCGAGTACATAGATCTAATTCTCCAAGCTGTCAGTCTCATTGAAACACTGGCACTGAGCCTCCGGTGCAAGAAAAAAGGGGAGAATCTTCAGCACGAGGAGAGTAAAGCCATTACATAAAGAAAGACCGCTCACTGCTCATGGTTGCTTTAAGACTCAGGCTAAAATGAAGTCAGTTCTTGCCTCTTTCTTATAATTTTATCAGTAATATTGAGTGCGTCCGCAGCTGCGCATTCCTCATAAGCAACAAGCTGTGATTTTGTGTTCGGACACATTTCTATCAGAAGCTGCATTAACATTTTCAGCAGTTTGAGCTAAGCCCTTCTACTCTACGCTCCAAACATGCATCAATGAACCTCGGCTGCCGATTATTGTGTTATCTCTTCAACACTTTTTCCTTTTCTTGTACGACTTTTTGATCGTTTCTGACCACTGCAGAGTCTAACCGTCATCACAAGCTGACCCTCATCACTCAAATCCTCGTGCTTGCCCTTTTTTGATGCTTCCAACTCGTCCAATGGATGGGTAGATGGATGGATCAGCTGAGTGGATGGATGGATAGATAGATGGATGGATGAGCTGGTGGATAAGTGAGTTGCATGGATGGAAGGATAGATGAATGGATGGGTTGGATGGATGGATGAGTTGGGTGAGTGAGTTGGATGGATGGATGAGGGTTCGAGTCTTACCTCCAGCACTATCACCACTAGGTCCCGCCAACTCCTCCATCCGTCCATCCATCCATCCATCCATCCACCTCATCCATTCCTCCATCTATCAGTCTAACTCATCCACACACCAGTTTATCAATCGAAGCTGCTCTGGAAAAGAGCTCTGAATATATGTATCCCCTAAATAAACATTACAATCCTAAAAATAGCTGGAAATGCACAAATATTCAGATATATATAAATATTAAATGCGGTGTTGTATGATGAACACCGTAAATGAGTATGTGACATTCAAAAAGTCAGAGTATCTAGGGTTACCCTAAAAACAGTGTTGCCACTGTGTCCCTCAGCAAGACACTAAAACTCAAGATGCTCCATAAAATTAGGAGATGGACCTCACTCTCTGCTAAAAGCTGTAACTGTAACCGTCTTGATGGACCTTTTGAATTAAGACCATTTAAGCTTATATAGAGTATTGAAGCAGTAGTAGATTCTGCCAAGTGCACTTCCATTATGATTACTTCATCGGATCCATATCTATTTTTACACACATTGTATAAAACTTACCATGCATGCGTGTAATCTCAGTAAACAGAGCTCAAGATATGCCAGATTACATGCTTTGTGGGACGATAACAATCGGATTCCTCCCTGTTCCAGTCTACCATGTAAAATTGATTTGGATTGCTTACACAAGTACATCTCTCCCCCGACGATAAAGACGAAGACACCGTAGTCATTTATCTTGTGATACAAGAGATCCGTCTTGATTTTACCAGTAAGGAAAAGTCATACTTAACACATTTCACACACAATTAAACCAGGGATTTAAAAGACTGATATACAGGGGCATTAATCAGACCGAACGGTTCAAGCCGTGCCTTCTTTGAGGCTCACAATGTCCTCACTAAAAGCCTCCTCGCCAATCAATAAATATCCAGCAGCACTCAGATGTGGCCAATAAAACGTTTTCCAGAGGCCACAGAATTTGCCGTATCGAATGTCGCCATTGTTGCCATCGCCTCGGCTTATGAGTCCCATCCTTCTCCCGCCTTACAAACGAAGGGGACGCCGCTTTCCGAAGGCGCTGCCGATGCCGCCTCTTGCCACAAAATGAATGTCTGCTGATTTCTCAGCACCGTTTGGATGAAAGCCTCTATTCCCCTCCCGTTCCCATAAAAAACAGAGATTTACCCATTTATCAAAAGAGAAACTGGATCCGTCTCTGCTGCACTTTGGCAGGCCGACTAAATGAGTTATAGACCCATTTAGCCCTTCATCACCGGCGGATTCAGACGATGAGCTGGTGGAACAACAGAAAAGTCTGTGCCAATTGCCGTCTCTGTTGCCTTCTGCCTTGCCTTTAAATGCACGTTTCATTGATGTGACTTCTCCAGGCACTACTACTTCTCCTCCTCCTCCTCACCACCAGGGGCGTTTTCTGCTCTACAGTTACGTATGTTTGACCCTTATTAAACCACGACTTCGCTTTTTCCTCCTGCAGTCCACACATTTAGCTTTGTTACAATTTATTTAAATTTTTTCTGCACCTTTGGGACTAAATTTGACAACACAGAGATGATTATAACAGATAACGGAAGCCATGCATTAGGAATATGTGTTCAGTTGTGCATTAAAATGTTTGAATACGTTCCAACCAATCAATTTGAGTCCACTCTGTTACATTTCATTATCATCCTGCTCAAGTATCAGTGTGTTTCGCAGCCGGTTCATCAGGGCTCGGGAAATGATTTAGGAGAATTACTACCAAAATGGCGAGTCTCAGGAGAAACTTCCATTCTCAGGCCATAACTTATCTTGTCTACTGGCACATGTTGTACGACAGCTTTAAACTTAATGCAATCAAACAAACTTAATCATATCCAAAGCGCCTTGCATCTCCTTATTACATTTGACTTCTAAATAAAAAATCTAAATGTTATTCAGTAACAGCAACAACGCCATTTTAGCTACATTCCCTAAAACACAGCACGCTAACTCAAATCATGCTATAAATCTGCCAACAGCGTGCCACAAATTCTAGATCTGCTCAACATAACAACAAACAAAAATCATACTTTTCCTCATTCCGCCACAGGGCAAAAAACGTTTTTCTTTCCTGCCACTATGACCTTTACTGCACCACACTCTTTCTCGGCCGAGCTGCGCCTGGTCTTTTTCTGTCAGCGTTTCAGCAGGAGCGCACCACGTCGCCTTTCGCTGCTGTGACATTTGGAGTTAGTCGAGCGTCGACGATCCCCAGCCGAGCTCTCTGCTGCATCCGGGACCGACCGCGAGCAACCACGAGGCGGCACCGGGAACCATCCGGAAAAACGTTGGCGTGCATGGGGCGGGAAGGTCGGCCAGTGCTGCTCTGTGTAATTAAGGAAAAAGCTTCTGCCCACTTTATAGCTGCTGAATTATTACGCTGCGGCCCTCTTTAGCCAGCAGGGGTGTAACGTTACATTGATATACATCGATGCTGCCATTTAATTATCAACGATCCCATAATATTGATCCGAAATGAAAATACTGATCAGAGATTATATATATTGTAATGTCACTTTTTTATTTAAATGGAGGTGAGTAATTGTTTTTCATTCATTTCAGTTGAGCTCACGTGAGCTAAAATGATATTGTAAAACAATATTTTAGTTGCTTTTGATAATTTGATATGAATGCAAGTGATTGTCTTGAATCAGCATATGATATTGTCCCATCATATTATAGACATTGAAAGATATCAAAACGCTGTCCGTCGAACCAACATAATATTGTGTCGTGAGCACTCTTTCTCCCCCATATTTCCAACCTTTTGGGCCAACAAGTTAAAATCGAGGGAGTGTTTTTGTTTTGTTTCTAAAAAAATGTCTTTCAGAAAGGAGATATATGCGCTCTGAAGGCATGTGGATGGACAACCACCAAAGGAGGCCATAAAACGATCAACTGCAAGAGGGGAAATCCACAAGTCACCAATGCTGACCGCTCACACCCACTCGTCTGCATTCCAGCCTCCAACCTCCGGCCCTGGATCAGGAGGTTTTACCGCTTATGTCCACAGAAAAATATACAAACGCATTTGGCTGCACATATTTATTTCTTTAAGGATTTGGCGTTAATTTGTAAGCAACTTGGGACTTATCAGATGCTACCAGAGACTGATGGGGAGACTGTGACTGTAAATGGAGATCACTGTGGACTCAAGATTGTCTACAAAATGTTGAAAATAGCATATATATATATATATAATAATTTCCTGAACGGCTTACCATAATGTGTGTGTGTGTGTGTGTGTGTGTATGTACATACATACATACATACATACATACATACATACACACAGTGGGGGAAATAATTATTTGATCCCCTTTTGATTTTGTAAGTTTGCCCACTTACAAAGAAATGAACAGTCTCGACTTTTTATGGTAGTTTTATTTTAATGAATAGAAACAGAATATCAACCAAAAATCCAGAAAAAAAACACTACATAAAAGTTATACATTGATTTGCATTTTATTGAGAGAAATAAGTATTTCATCCCCCAGCAAAACACAACTTAGTACTTGATGGAGAAACCCTTGTTGGCAAGCACAGGGGCAAGACGTTTCTTGTAGTTGGTCACCAGGTTTACACACATCCTAGGAGGGATTTTGGCCTACTTCTCTTTACAGAAACTTTCTAAATCCTTTATGTTTCTTGTCTGTCGCTTGGCAACTCGGAAAAACAGCCCCAAAGCATAATGTTTCCACCACTGCGCTTTACTGTAGAGATGGTGGTGATGGTGTGCCTTGAGTCATACTCAGTATTTCTCTTCCTCCAAACACGGCGGTTGGAGTTGATGCCAAAGAGCTCGATTTTGGTCTCATCTGACCACAGCACTTTCTCCCATGCCTTCTCTGAATCATCTAGATGTTCATTGGCAAACTTAAGATGGGCCTATACATGTGCCTTCTCGAGCAGGGTGACCTTGTGGGCACTGCAAGACTTCAGTCCTTTATAGTGTAGTGTGTTACCAATGGTATTCTTGGTGACTGTGGTCCCAGCTGACTTCAGATCATTAACAAGCTCCTCCCGAGTAGTTGTGGGCTGATTCCTCACCTTTCTCATGATCCTCCTCACCCCATGAGGCAAGATCTTGCATGGAGCTCCAGATCGAGGGCGACTGATGGTCATTTTATGTTCCTTCCATTTTCGAATAAACGCACCAACAGTTGTCACATTCTCACCAGGCTTCTTGCTAATTGTCTTGTAGCCCATTTCAGTCTTGTGCAAACTCTACAAACTTGTCCCTGGTGTCCTAATGAGATGAGATCAGGTGTATCTGTAATTGATTTATTGCAATCTGTGTGCCACACCCAACCTGTGGGAGCCAGAATTCAGGCTGGGTTGTAGGGGATCAAATAATTATTTCACTCAATAAAATGCAAATTAATTTATAACTTTTATGTAGTGTGTTTTTTCTGGGTTTTGGGTGATATTCTGTCTCTCTTCGTTTAAAAAAACCTACTGTAAAAATTAGAGACTTTTCATTTCTTTGTAAGTGGGCAAACTAACAAAATCAACAGGGGATCAAATAATTATTTCCCCCATATACAGTACTGTGCAAAAGTTTTAGGCAGGTGTGAAAAAATGCTGTAAACAAAGAATGCTTTCAAAAATGGAAGTGTTAATCATTTATTTTCATCAATCAACAAAATGCAGTGAATGAACAAAAGAGAAGTCTAAATCAAATCAATATTTGGTGTGACCACACTTTGCCTTCAAAACAGCATCAATTCTTCTAGGTACGCTTGCACACAGTTTTTGAAGGAATTCGGCTGGTAGGTTGTTCCAAACATCTTGGAGAACTAACCATAGATCTGTGGATGTAGGCTTCTTCACATCCTTCTGTCTCTTCATGTAATCCCAGACACACTCGATGATGTTGAGATCAGGGCTCTGTGGCGGCCATACCATCACTTCCAGGACTTCTTGTTCTTCTTTACTCTTTCACCCTTATGTTTGACTATTTATTAGGGTTCCATGCGGCGAAACTGCTGGAAACCTATTGTTTTCGTGTGGTTATTATTATTATTATTATTATTTTTTTTTTTTTCTACCTTAAAATGCGTCGTAGAGAAAAAACTGTAAGACCTACAGCTTTGAAACTTAGGTACAGGTAGGTCCAGTACCTCACTAACTACTCTGGCAAAAAAAAAATTGCACCACTCTGCCAGCTGTTGGCGCAACAACTTTTGCATTTTGCCTAATAACTTTTGAACCGTAGCTCCGATTTTCAAATTTTTTTATACCATCTTAATCCTTGGGTCAAGCTGAATCTTTATAGACCCCTCCCATCAATGTCAGCCATATTGGATTTCTCACTAATTTGCATAATATGCAAAACCAACTCTTGCAAACTAGTTGCTGGATTTTTGTCCAATCTGCATGAAACTGGTCTCATTGAATCCCAAGACACTCTTCTTGTCATGGTGCAGTGTGTTGGCATAACTCAAGGTGAGGTCACTGTGCAAGCCATCTTTATTGGGAACTTCAAACTTAAACATATGTTCAGTCTTCAAAAATACACAGAGCACGCCGACATGGGGAGGATAGTGTGAGGGTGGACGAACAGAGACAATGGGGGAAAGAACCTGACTTAAATACTAAACAGAAACAATGAAAAGGAACAATCAGACGAGGGAAAACCAATCAGAACACAATCAGAAAACAATCAATATTAACCAACAAAGTGAGAACCAATCAAAACAGGGGTCTGGACCAAAACAGACTAGACCCAGGTGAACAAACTAATGAACATTGAACTACCAATGAGACAAAGTAGGAAGGTGGGACAAGTACTTGACAGACAGGAGACACGAGACCAAACTGAATACATGAAAACTACACAATGGCGGCATCTGCTGGCCGCTTAGCAAACATCACAGGAGGCCTGTTATGGCCGAAGTCCAGGGGGGTCATGACGCTTCTTTAATAATTATCTAGCACTTATTTAATTTAGGTCTTCATATGGCTGTAATATGCAAATAAATGTGGTGGGCTTGGCATAGGACTGCAAAGCCACACACTGAGTTTCATAGAAATCTGCCTCTGGGGGGTGCTATAACAGTCAATGAAGTTCTTGGCTGAAAGAATGACATATCTTTTCAACTGTATGGCCAATCAGCTCGAAACTTTGCATTCTACACCTTAATAAATGGGTCCACCAAATTCTAGAACATCATTAAAATCATCAAACTCCATCATAAAAAACATGGCCGAAATCTGCCAATCAAGTATCAAAAAATGTTATGTGGCTAGAATCAAGGTTAAACTTGTCTGAGCCCCATCAATCTTGGTAAATATGTTAACATACCCACTTAAACTACACAGTTAAAATATGGTGGAATTTGGCTATTTGATGGCGCTATGGCACACATTCAAACCTTACATTGCTTTTCTGGCCATAAAGGTTTTTTGTTCCGATCTGTACGAAACTTGTCTTAAATGAATCACAAGGGTCTTAAACCAAAAAGTTATTGAGAACATTTTTGATTTTCATCACAAAATGGCTGCCACAATTAAATAAATGGAAATGGGTGTGGCCTAGTTGGAACAAATGGTCCCAAATCACTAACACTTAGTTTGATCTGTACCAAACTTGGCAGACTTATGTAAGATGCCAAGTGAAGCAATTGTGCAAAGTGTCATCCGCATCTGCCACTCTGGCATGCTACAACAGAGAATTGAATGTTTTGTCACATCCTGTATAGCATATACATATAAAAGCATTATCCTTTCACGATCCTTTCAAGATTAAAGGATGCAACTTGTCATCCCACTCATTTCAAAACTTTCATACATTTCGACTTGTGACTCTTGGTGAATCACTGCGCTCTGATTTTTTCAAAGTCTGAAAAAAATCCTGAAATCCATACGATATGGTAGACCCAAGTCACCCCAAATTTTCCTAAAATTGTCTATATTTGATCATATTATAAAACTTATATGATTATGTCCAAATATGATTAACAAAGCAGACCAAACAGCTTATTATGTAAATACACTTGTTAAAGAAATGACAAATATTTGGTTATTTTTATGCATATCTTTTATCTATTTTATCTTTTATCTGTTTATCTATTCCGATATGGCCCCAGACTGCATGGACCCCGCAATCGCCGATGGAGGCTATATTTATAATTAAATTGTAATCAATATTGTACATCCCTGGCTATTCTTCTCTTTTTTGTAATTTGTGTTGTGTTTGTTTGTGTCCGAATAAAAAAATCTAACCATGATGCATTACTGCATGAAGCCTATGCTGTACGGTGTGTCACGCTTCAATTTTTTGAATAAATTTATTTTTTAAACCAAACTTGATTGATGAAACATCAGGAAAGTACAAGTGAAGTTAGTTACACACAAACAACATACAAATATGCATACAAACAGGAGCCGGGGGTGGGGGGGAATTCAAATAAAAATATCAAAAAATGAGCACAACTGAGTTTTAACAGCTTTCTTATTTTTGGAGTCAGATATATTTTGGATGTACTGTTTAGTTCCCTTTTCAAAGGCTATAAATGACAGTTTGGAGTGATTAAATTTGGTTTTGTGAATATGGTGCTTCCCCAAAATTGTTTTTCTTGGAATGGACACCAAACAGTACATCTTTCCAAGACAGAGAAAATTCCATTTCAATCTTCAAATTCAAATTCATTTATATAGCGCTCTTAACAATAGTCATTGTCACGAAGCACTTTACATATAACCAGCTTAAACCCCCCAACAAGCAAGCCTGAGGTGACAGTGGCAAGGAAAAACTCCCTCTAATAGGAAGACCTCTCAGCAACATTAAGCTGAAATTAGTTCAGTATTGTGCTGCTAAGTCAGTAGAGGTCCATAGGGTCCAATCCCAGTTGGTTTCACGATGATGTCTCTATGGAGTCCTGGTGCAGGTTCAGTCGGTCAGGATCAGCTCAGGAGGGTTGACAAAATCAAGCGTCAGCTCAGGACGTCTCCAGGGACTCCTGGTGAGTTCAGTTGGTCAGCGTCAGCTCGGTAGGGTTGAGATGGTCAGCGTCAGCTCAGGGCAACTCCATAGAGTCCCGGTAAGGGTTTGGTCAGCCAAGCGTCAGCTCGGGATCAGCTCGGGAACAGCTCGGCAACAGCTCGGAAAAAGAAGAAGAGAGAGAAGAGAGTTAAGTGCCCAAACCTAACCTCCAGCAGTGCTAGAGTAATTATGACAGCCTAGCTAAAAAGGGAGAGCTGGAAGGTAACACAGACATGAGGGCTTCCAGGGGTCTCGGCATCACACGAAACCACCATCTGCAAACTTGAGCGATCAGCAAGAGTGGTAGGATGACAGCACCAATCTCCCCTTTCACCTTTACTCTCAAATGACCATGAACGCCTTTAACTAAGAAAAGGTGACTTTAATATCCAAAAGACTGACTAAACAGGTAAGTCTTAAGCCTTGACTTAAAAGCAGAGATTGTTTCTGAGCTCCAAACACTAGTAGGACGTTTTTTCCACAACTGTGGTGCTTTATGAGCAAAAGCTCTTCCCCCCACGGTAATAAATGCATGAACCAGTTTCTCTGCATCTTGAAAGGATAGCACGTTTCTTAGTTTGGCAATATTACGGAGTTGAAAGAAGGCAGTGCAACTAATGTTAGAAGCATGTACATCAAATGAAAGATTGGAGTCTAAAGTAACACCAAGGTTTTTAACAATAGTACTTGGTACAATGGATAATCCATCAAGATTGGCATTAGACCATTGGACCTCAGTCTTGTCCAGATTTAGCTGGAGGAAGTAGTCCGACATATCAATCAAGCATTCTTCCATTCTCTGAAGTCCGGTTTAGCCGATATATATAACTGTGTATCGTCCGCAAAACAATGAAAACTAATTCCATGCTTACGAATGACTGAGCCTAAAGGTAGCATGTACAGCGAAAACAGCAAGGGACCTAAAACTGATCCTTGTGGTACTCCATATTTCACCCTGACGTGTTCTGAGGAATCACCATTTATATTCACATACTGATAGCGGTCTGAAAGGTAGGATCTGAACTAAGAGAGGGCCACTCCCCTGATACCAACAACATGTTCAAGTCTATCTAGGAGAATGGCATGATCAACAGTATCAAAAGCAGCACTAAGATCAAACTGCATAGGAGCGAGGCATAGCCCTGATCAGCAGATAAGAGGAAATCCATTCACTACCTTTAGCAGAGCAGTCTCTGTGCTATGGTTTGTTCTAAACCCAGACTGAAACATTTCATAAATCTGGTTTTCCTGCAAGAATGAGGTTAGTTGACTGGCAACAACCTTTTCTATTATATTGGAGATAAATGGGAGGTTAGATATTGGTCTATAGTTTAACATTACCAGGGGAACGAAAATTAGGCTTCTTCAGCAAAGGTTTAATCACTGCTAATTTAAGAGATTTGGGTAAATAACCAATACTAATAGAGGAGTTAACTATTGCTAGTAGAGGTTTAATCACTACTGGAATCATCTCTGAGTAACCTCGTTGGAACAGGGTCTAACATGCAGGTAGATGAATTTGAGGAAAGGATTAAAGACGTTAAATCTGACTGGTCAACCCGAGTAAATGATTCAAATAAGATGGTGGCAGTAATAATACTTGTCTTGTCAAGTACTTGTCTTTTTTGGTCAAAAAAGTTCATAAATTCGCTACTAGAAAACAATGTTGGTACAGTTTGAGTAGTAGTCTGGCTATCAGTCAGCTTGGATACCATGTTAAATAGCAACCTAGGATTATTTTTGTTATTTTCAATTAGCAATGATAGGTATTCTGATTTCACAGCTCTAAGAGTCTTTTTATAGCTTCCCATAGCGTCTTTCCATGCTAGTTTAAATACCACTAATCTAGTTTGCCGCCACTTACGTTCTAGTTTCTGTGTCCCTTGTTTTAGGCTACATAGGTGGTCATTATACCAAGGGGATGTTTTGTTTTCTCTGATCTTTTTAATTTTTAATGTAGCAATTTTATCTAAGGTGGAACGAAGCGTAGATGTTAGATAATCCGTATTACTCTCAAATTCGGCAAGATTCCGCTGTCAGGAACGACAGATCGGGGAGATTATCAATAAAGTTACTAGCTGTATCTGAAGTGATTGTACACTTGGAGCAGAAGCGAGCTGTAGTATTTGTGTTTTGACTAAAGTGAAAATCAAATGTAATGAGATGGTGGTCAGAAATAATACTAGCCTGAGGCAGTACTGTTACATTATCTACATTAAGACCAAATGATAGGATTAAATCAAGGGGATGACCGCAGTTGTGAGTGGGCCCAATTGCATTTTGAACAATGCCCATGGAATCTAGTAAATTAGTAAAAGCTGCTGTCAGAGGATCTTGTTCATTATCTACATGAATATTAAAGTCCCCCACAATTATTGCTCTTTCAGTTGAAATAACCAGGTCTGACAGAAATTCTGAAAATTCAGTTAGGAATTCAGAATAAGGACCTGGTGGACGGTAAATCGTAATGAGAGGGAGCGACGAAGAATTAGGTTTTGCAGATATGTCTGTAATTCTAAGGAATAATAATTCGAATGATTTAAATGGAAATTTAGTTCCTGACTTCTGTGTTATTGAAAGAGATCTTTCGTAGATGGTTGCAACACCTCCCCCTTTACCACTGAGTCAGGGTTTATGCTCATAACTATATCCTGGAGGCGTCGCATCATTTAAGGCTAAATACTTGTTGGGTCTTACCCATGTCTCAGTTAAGCAGAGCGCGTTTAGGACGTGGTCTGAAATCATTTCACTAATAATAAGTGCCTTAGTAGTTAATGATCTAATACTTAGTAGTCCTACTTTCAGCTATACTGATTCAGCTATACTGATACAGTTTTACAGATATTCTGCATTGGCTGCTCTAATTTAATAGAAATTAGATTGGAAAAGGACGCCTTTCGCATTTTACGTGAATTATTTTTGGTTCGGGGCACAGAGACAAAATACATAGGTGGCGGCTCAATGCAACTCGCAGGCGGTCGGTTTAGCCTTTCTGCCTTGGCTCTGGTTTGTCAATGGCCGCCTACACCTGAACCTGCATAAAGGCTAGCTGCTATGTTCATTGAAATACGGGCAGCACCCTCCCACAAGGGGTGGATACCATCCCGGCTCAAAAGACCAGCCTTTCCCTCGAAAGTGGAACAGTTATCTACAAAACCTATGCTATTTTCAGAGCACCTCTTTGACAGCCAGCAGTTCAGCGACCAGAGCCTGCTGTAGGTCTCGGAGCTACGTCTAGCTGGGAGTATTACATCTTGGCTGTAATGTACCGGGACATGTCTGTCCAGAATGTGACGGTAAAGCGACAATGCCAGGATAGGTGCATCATTGTTTCAGGATCAGACTCGCACAAAGAACAGTCCACACAGATGTCTTTCTTAAACTTCATTAGATAATGCTTCTCAGGGTAGTATTTGTGAATCAGTTTATAAGACAGTTCTCTCACTTTATTTGTAAGGAGGTATCTGTATGGGAGGTTCCATACACTGATCCAGTTTAGTTCACCAACAAGACCAGTCCAGTATTGAATGTTTCTCACTTGTATTTATTAAAAGGTTTGGACTCACTGTTCCAGTTTTTGTCTTTTATTCCACACAGTAGTTACAGTCAGAACAGTCACACAGGCACCAGTGCTCACAGCTTCTCTCTACATTCTGTGTATGTCACACTCTATTCTGTCCATGTGGGAACATTAGCTTAACATATAATTATCTTATCATTACATCCCTTTTGCTTTGTTTTTTGAAGTTATGATCTCTGTGTAAACAAACAATGTGTCTCCAAACTTAAGTTACCCAATCTATTGCACAAACAAAACCTTTTGTGTTCTTGTTTTTTTCTTCTTTCTTGTCCTCTTTTTTTCATACTGGCTATAATTACAAGTGAAACATACAGTTGAACATGTACATAGTAAGAAATGTATTACAAACCAAGAACATGATCTACATATCTACACTTCTTCAACCACCATAAACTCAATTTGTCTGGTTTACTGAGTATACTCTCTTAAGTGAAATGGTCTAACAATTCTACAGCCTGCTCTAGTAAAGATAATGACATTTGTTCCTGTGTTTCTTTGAGGCATTCCTTGAGCAGTCTTTGTGATAATAGGTTTGGTCTCGGGTTCCTTTTCAGTTGTGCCTGGTGATGTGTGTGTTGTTGTGCTGTGTGGTAGAGTGGCATCTGGTGGTGAGTCTTTGTCTTTTCTGAGGTGTCACCTGTTTCTCCTCAGAACACCTCCAGCATCCAGCTCCACCTTGTAAGATCTCTGATCAACCGGCTGAATGACTCTCGCTCGTCTCCAAACCGTGTGTGGTTCAAATGGCTGAACTCTCACCCTGTCTCCTGGTTTCAGTGTGTCCATGTCTTTTGCTGTTCTGTTGTAGTATCTGGCTTGTCGTTCTTGGCTGTGTCTCAGTCCTTGTAGTATCTGTGGCACTCTTGGATGTAGAAGACTCTTTTTGTTGGAAGTAGTGTTCTTGTTCTCCTGCTCAGAAGCATTTAAGAAGGACTGGCCTGTAGGCCTTGTCTTGGAGTGTTTCTGTGATCCAATATAGCTTGTAGTAAGGATCCTCACCTGTTGCTTTGGCCTTCTGCATAAGGCGTTTTGCTGTTTTCACTGCCGACTTTGCTTTGCCGTTACTCTCTGAGTAGCCTGGGGATGAGGTTTTGTGATAAATTCCCATAACTGGCTAAATCTTCTGAATTCCTGAGATGAGTATTGTGGGCCATCATCTGAAATTACTGTGTTGGGTGTGCCTTGTCTTGCAAAATGAGCCTTTAGCTTCATAATAATTGTGCCCTATTTGGTGTCTGGCAGATAGTCAATCTCCCAAAAGTTGGAGTAGTAATCTACCGTTATTGTTATTGAACATAAAAATGTCCGTCCCAACTTTCAAACATGGCCTATCCGGTATTTCATGAGAGTGTAGTGTCTCTTTTTGTTGTCTTGTCTCTAACGATCTGCATATATCACATTTTCCAATGTAGTTCTTGATATGGTCCGTCATATCTGGCCAATAAACACATTTCCTAGCTCGTCTAAGGCATCCATCCATGCCTAGATGAGATGATTGTATTCTGCAAATAATCTCATCTCTGTCATGTGGAATTAAAACTCGCTCTCCCTGGAATACTATTCCATCCTGCACACTGAGCTCCTCCTGTAGTGAGTAATACTGTCTGATTTCAGTTGGTGTGTCCCTCTTCTTCTGTGGCCAGCCCATTTGCATAGTTTTTATCAGCATCTGCAGACAAGCATCTCTCTTTGTAGCCTGTCGTATTGTCTCCATTGTCCCTCCTGAAATGGGTGCACAACTGATCATGTTCACATGTTTGACATCATTTTCCAACGTTCCTTGTGTGCACTCTGGTAGGTACGCTCTACTTAATGTGTCTGCCAATAGCATATCTCTGCCTGGAACATAAGTAACTGCTATGCTATAACACTGGAGCCTTAGTAACTTACTTTGTAGACATTTTGGAGCACTAAGTAAAGATTTCTTGAGGATGTTCTCCAGTGGCTTGTGGTCGATCTGCACCATTACCTGTCGACCATATGTATACTGATGGAATTTTTCCATGCCAAAAACTATGGCGAGGTACTCCTTCTCTATTTGGGCATAGCCCCTCTCCGTCTGTTAGTGCTCTGCTGGTGTATGCAACTGGCCTGCCATCTTGTTTCAAAGCAGCATCTAAACCAGTCTCTGATGCGTCACAGTGAAGTGTCAGTTCCTTTTCTGAGTCATAATATTTCAGATCTGGTGCTCTGGCAATGTTCTCTCTGAGCCGCATGTATGCACCTTTGTGAACTGCTGTCCATTCAAATACTGTGTCTTTGTGCGTCAGCTGCCTTAAAACTTCACAGTCATCTGATAGAATTTTGATAAGTAATTTACCATGCCCACTAATCATTGTACTCCTTTTACATCTGTTGGTAGCTTGAGGTCTCTTCCAGTTTTACATGCCAAAACCCATGCTTGACATCACAAACAGTAAACACTTTCGCTTTTGATAAATCTGGGAGGATATCTTCAATTGTGGGAAGTGGGAAATGACTTAGTTTCTGGGCTTTATTCAATGGCTTTGGCATGTTCTTAATTTTCCATTTGGTTTCTTAACTAAGACCATGCTACTTATCCAGTCTGTGCTGTGTTCCACTGGTGCAATGACCTTTCTTTTTTCCAGGTCCTGCAGTTCCTCTTTGAGGGGTGTCATCATGGCGACTGGTACTCATCGTGTTGGTAGCTTCACTGGCTGTTTTGTCAATCTCCAATTTTTAGATTCCTTCCAGCTCACCGTCTCCTGTAAACACATCTTGATATTCTTTCTTAATTTTGTCCATTGCGCCTGACACAATTCTCTGCCGCCCTCTCCAATAAGATAATGGAATAGTTTAACCTTGGTGGCTTCCTCTGCCTCCAGCATCGCAAGTTCAATGTACAGTCTGAACTCCTCCTCCCATGCTTTCCATGACTTCTCCAGGTCTTTAGCCTGGAAGCATAGTGTCAGTGGTGGTTTCAGTCCCTCCATTTTACCTTCATGTTAGCGTCTCCGCATCCAGAACTCATGTAACAAACTGGCGTGACTTTCGGCGCAGCTTCAATCTGGACCGGAACTTCAATTTAGACTATGCATGCGCCGAAATGCTTTTTGCTACTTTACGGCAACTGCTCGGTTTTACTACGTTCAAAGTCCCATCATAGCCATGGGGTCCACGCAACCCCAATAGGTTCATATAATGAATGAATTGAATGAATAAAACTAGGTTTGGACTGCACAAACTGTTGTTGGGTTGTGGCAGCCGCTCGGTTTTACAATGTAGTTTATTATTGTTTCTTTGAAAAGCATGTACAGAATTACGTATGTATGGATTTTCAAATTAAGTCATAAGTACAAACCATATTAAAATTAAATAAACCAAGTAATAAACAAGAATACATTAAACAAATATACAAACATAGCATTAAAAGAGTGCAGTAGCTAATATAATAGATTAAACTACAAGAATACATTAAACAAATATAAAAACATGTCATTAAAAGAGTGTAATGGCTAATATATAATAGATTAAACTACAAGAATACATTAAACAAAAATAATACACCAAACAATGTAAAACAAATGTGTAAACAAAGCAATATAAAAGGAGTAAAAGTGAGCTTCCTCACAATGCAAATCATAAAAAAAATAAGGAAAACATCATTAGTTTTATACAAACATGGCATTCACCTTAAGACCCATTCTATAAACGCAATAGGAGAGGAAAGTTTCCATGTCCTCCCTATTGTCAAAAGTAAACATAAATGGATCTTTTCTATCAGCACTTTGACCCTCCAGGACCTCTTTGAGTGCTTTCTGCTGATTTTTAGCCTTCATTTGGAGCACATTTGGTTTTGTTAACTTGCCAAGAGAGAGTTTGAGGTTTTTAGAGTCCAATGCAAAGCACTGCGGAGGTCCCTCATGATGCATGGCTCCTATATGAAGTTGGAAGTGAATATCAAAGACAGAATAAGTTAAAGTGCAACAAAACTACATACAAAGGAAAACTACCTTTTAAAAAAACAAGGTGAAAAATACACACATCGGCTCATCAGGTATCAGAACAGCAGGCGTGAACGCCCGAAAGAGGCGTTTCCCTTCAGTTACCATAAAGCTTCCTTGGTCCAGAAGGCAAACCTCTGTCCATGTCTGAGTAATAGAATTACATCACATACACTACACAGACATAATATTTCAATATCTCAGTGTGTTATCAATAATGTTTATGCCCTTCTATGCAAAACCTCTCCAAAAGTTGAATGCACCACCACTAACAAATTAATGGAATATCACTCTAAAAACATATAAAAGCATTTGAAATTTCAGTTGCTTGAAATCTTTAGTTTCTCTCATATGCCAATACTTACCTCTGTGAAAAGGCATGGAGTTGAGGTGCATAGACTGAGTGCATACTGCAACAAAAAGAAGTAAAAATGTAGCACATGGGAGCTAAATGCCTGAAACTGAACCTAAAGCAATGCATTTTTACCATTAGCATGAAGATGCCACAAGACTTTCCTGAAGTCTGTAGAGGGAAGTTCTGGAGAAATTGAGAATGCAGACTTTACAAGAATTATTTTAAAGTATGGATGTATAATAATAAAATTCCACAGTTACACTAGTTTAGACTTACTTGAATGTCTTTTCCTGTCCTCTCAGTCCAGGGCTTTGTGTCGATGGAGCTTGCAATTTGTCTGGCATTGGAGAGAAAACAAGAACAATAACTTTAATCTGTAATTAAATGATCAATCACATAGCCTGGGAACGAAGCCACGCCCTAAACCCGTAGCCTGGGAACGAGGCCACACCCTAAACCCATTGTGGCATGCAGTTTTGGGTAGTGGTCCAATCAAGTCTAACCCAAGGACTTCCCAGGCTTCTTTCACCTATAAAAACGTGCATTTGGCTATTTACAGAGTTGCAAGTCCTTTTCATTGCAATAAGAATCTGCATAATACATTTTACCTTAATAGAATGCAGAACTGGGGCAACAGTCTTGATGGGATTATTCAGATGGCAGCGATGACAACATTTTTCCTTAGAAGAGAATTTAAAGAGAAAGAAATGACACAGGCATATCATACAATCCACAATAAAACAAATTCACTAAGATACTAAGTAAATATGGTGGAAAATTGTGTTGTTATCCCATTAAGTTCACATACCTGTCTAAAACAAAGTGCATGTCAAAAACATACTAACATCTGTACCAAAACATAACAGTCTCAATACATTACCCAATCTGTTACATCTTACTCAATGTAGGCCAGTAATAGCCAGCAATGACCCTGTTTTTAGTGCACTTGATCCCAATATGGTTTCCAGTTCCAGGGTTATTGTGTCACTCCATCAAAACAGATCTTTTCTCTGCCTCTGACAGCACAACCAGGCACATGTAACACCTGCTTGGGCCAGTGTAGAAAAGCCTGTTGTCTCTAAAGAGTTAAAAGAAGAAAAAAAAAATTCAGCTCAAAGTGAAATGACGAAAAGGCTAGCAATATTCACACCATGTAAAATTACACTGAACAATGTTTAACTTCATTCAACAAAACAAATGCTATTATTTTTTTCTTCAAACAAACTCGTCTAGATAATTCACAAGATGAAAGGGTTGTCAGTCTTCCCGCACTACTAAAAGTTTTTTTAAAACATGGGAGCCATTTTTTATTCCCCCCGTCCGGAACAAAATCTACACAATGAGTAATACTGTGTGAAATAAACATTTCAAATCTAGTGGTTTCCAACTAGTAAAATGCCACTTTATAAGAAGATGTCAATTTAAATATGCAATTTAATGACTATTTTTATTATATTTTATTTAAGATTATAAATCTTAAATAAAATTAATTAATTAATTTGACGCATCAATAGCTGTTTTTATTAATATGCGCTATGATGAATGGTTAGACAGATACCCATCAAAATTTACTTCCCATCATTACAACTCTGTTCTAGTTGACTTTTGTGACTCTGAAAATCTAATAGATCCGTGGAGCTAAGCAATATTCTTGGTTTAAATCTGATCTTTCGTGTAAGTCAAGAATAGACTTCTGGTTCATTTCTCCTCATATCAACAATTATGTTCATAGTTCCCTAATTTCTGCTGCACCTTTAACGGACCACTGCTCAGTCAGCCTTGAGTTGAAATCACCTGCTTCAACAGAACGTAACAGAGGATACTGGAAATTTAACTCAAGTCTGTTAGAGAACAAACACTTTTGTAAAGGTATTGAAAACATTGTTGCAGAGGTTACTAGGTGCCATAACATATCTTCTTATTCTTTAAAATGGGAGTTTTTGAAATATAAAATCAGGAAATTCTCAATATCATTTAGTAAGCATTTGGCCAGAACCAGAAATCAGGAAGAACTCAATTTAATTCAGGAGATTAACCTATGCTATAACAAACCCTTCTTGTCAGATAATGATCAACAAAAACTTTTAATATTACAACCAAAGCTTGAAGAAATCTACATAAAAAAGCCAAAGGTGCCTATATAAGATCTAAAGCCAAGTGGATTGAAGAAGGGGAGAGAAGTACTGCTTATTTTTGCAGATTAGAAAAGAGACATCAAGAAAGTAACATAAATTTGATCATTAGCGGAGATGAATGCACAAACCCATCAGTAATTGCCAACAAAATTAACCGTTTTTATAGAAACCTCTATTCCTCTGCTTTCTCCAATGATAACTGTGATAATTTTTAAAATAAAATTACAAATTTAATCTCACAAATAAGCCAAGACTTTAAAGATCCTTGTGAAAAGGAAATTACTATGGGGGAATTAGATAAGGTCTTATCACAGCTCACCTTGGATAAATCTCCTGGAACAGGTGGTCTTACTTCTAACTTTTATAGACATTTCTGGGACTCTATTAAAGACCTTTTATTTTATATGTTTAAAGAAATTACCACATCTTACACACTACCAGCTAGGGCTGCAACAAATGACTGTTTTTGTAATCGAGTAATCTATCGATTATTTTATCGATTAATCGAGTAATCGAGTAATCGGATAAAAAACTGTAATTAAAAATGACAATACATTTGTTATTAGGCTTACTCTACTGTGAGTAGAAGTTAGTCATATACGCTTTATGTTGTTGTATTCAATTGAAAATGAAGAAACATGAAGTTCAAGGGTCATTTTGAACCAATTTGGCCAATAAAATGAGTTGCTTTTGGCCTTTCTGGACTAGAACTGCATTTCCCACAATCCCCTGCGCACGCCTCGGAGCCGCGTCACAATAAAGGGTTCAGCGCGTTTCGGAACGAACTATGAAAAAAAATCGAAAATAAATGTCTGTATTGTGAGTGGAACGCTGGTTGTTGTGGTTATTTATCAGCTAAAATATGTGTTTTGTCTGTAATAAAGGGGACGTTTTGACGGAAACGGAGCGTTTTCGCGAGTAATGGCGCTTACAAACAGCGTGCGTGTTTACATGGCAAAAAATGTGATTTATGCGTTTTTATGCATTACTTCTGTTTTTGTGCACGGAATATCTAACGAATACGTTCACATACAGAGGGATCTATTCTCGCCTTGATCGCGCCACTGAAAATGTTGTGCGTCATTAATAAGCGTCTGTGTGAAACACAAGCGGCGTATGCGTAGCGATTTAAATGACTTAAACGAAGCTTCGATTCTAGAAAAATTGCCTCGACCATTTTTTGTAATCGAATTATTCGAGTTATTCGAATAATCGTTTCAGCTCTACTACCAGCTACTATGAGGCAGGGAATGATCATTTTAATACCCAAACCTGGAAAAATATCCAAAATATCTTGATAATCATAGACCTATAACCTTACTTAATAATGATTATAAACTATTAACTCATATTTTTACTAATCACCTTAAATCGGGTATTAGGCAAATTATTAGTGAAATGCAATCAGGCTTTATTAAAGGTCACTCAATTCATAATAATATCCATCTGGTCCTTGATCTCCTTGAATATAAAGACCTTATTGAAGATGATGGTTTTATCTTTTTCCTGGACTTTTACAAGGCCTTCGATATGTTGGAGCATGAATTCATTTTTCGTTCACTGGACAGCTTTGGCTTTGGTGCGCATTTCATTAAGGTTGCACCGATACCGATACCAGTATTGGGTGTCGGGCCGATACTTCATTAATATACTCGTAAATAAACTGCCAATACCACGCACCGATATCACTCAATGGTATTTCACTACAACAAACGTCGGCGGATGTAATTTGTTGTCCTGACTTCAATGTCTAGGGGGAGACAACGATCCAGAAACTTAAGTTCAGAGGTCCTGCCCACAAGCTCGTATGAAATCCAGGGCTCCAGATGGCGACTACAGTGTTCACCAGTGCGACTGGATTTTTCTTCCAACTAGTTTGTTCTTTCCAGTCGCCAATGGCAACCGGCTCTCTCAATCCAAGGGAATTTTTTTTAAAAAGAAGCAAGAAACGGCTTTTAATTATGCGCAGATAGTCTAAGCTCCAACGTTTCCCGCAATGCTTTATAGTTAAAGTGGCCGTCGTAACTACGTCCCCTGCGGGGAAAATAAATAAACATAAAATGCTGTATCCATAGACAGTAAGAGAAGACCGTGTTACGATGAAGCCGAATAGCGGCATCTAAACTTCCGAACTCAAAAGAAGATGCTACAACGTTTATATGAAATAGGACCGAACGCGGAAGTTCCCGATGCTTTTTGTAACTTAGCAACAACAAGCGCCGAGAAAGTGCTTCGGAAGTGAGGTTTTGATCCACTCGCAGTGTATCAAAAAAACAAAAAACAAATCTGGAGCCACGTCGTCTTGCCTCTCTATGTATCTGTACAGTATATAGCAGAGATGACAATAAAGTTTACTTTGACTTTTTGACTTTTTGACTCAGTGCAAAAAAGGGTTTGGTGGACAGGTTTTTTTTTTTTTTTTTTTTTTTTTACGGCAGCGTGCTTCAGTGCTTCAAGTTGAAATCCGTTCAACTTCTAGAACAGCGCTTTGCTCGTCAATATCACTTCTCTTTTGCTAGCCAATCAAAATCGAGGAAGCGTTAGTCGTAATGTAAATATAAGCCAGGTCCTAACTTCTTTCTTTTGTCTGGAACCCTGAATGTGTGAACAGAGTAAATTTGGCTGACTTTTAAGTTGCCTGTGTTAACTATGCAGTACATTTCATTTCATTTATCTGCTTATATTTACATTTTGCCTAATGTGATGACACTTTTTTGTTACAACCAGAAAGATCTGTTTATTTTTGGCGTGGAATAGCCTTGTGTTAATGATTTGATATTTAGCCATATTATAGCCTTATTATAATCTGCAAAGGAAAAAATAAAATCTGCCTCCCAATTAATTACATCTAAGAATCTAAGAAGTATCGTTATCGGTACTCGGTATCGGCAAGTACACAAATAAAATTACTTGTACTCGTATCGGTTTGTAAAAAAGTCGTTGCATCCCTACATTTCATAAATATTGTTATCTCTTTACCACAACACAAATAGCTCTGTTGCCCTCCAAGGTAGCACCCTGCCCAGATTTGACATTAAAAGAGGTATTAAACAGAGCTGTCCCATTTCCCCTCTACTTTTCATTATAGCAGCAGAGTTGTTAATCATCTTTATTAAACAGTCTGATATTGCCAGTTTAAATGTTTTTGACCAGAAACTCGTCATTACACAATTTGCTAATGACACTGCAATCTTTGTTAAAAACAAAGAAGAAATCCCCAAAGTTTTAGATTAAGTTCTTTCAGATGCTTCTGGTCTAACTCTAAATTAAATAAATGTGAGTTCATGTCTATACATGATTGCCCTTTAATGAGCTTTTGTAATATTCCTATTAAGATAACAGTGAAATATTTAGATATCCAACTATGTAAAACTACAAAACACTTAGAAGATTTGAACATTATTAGTAAGATTAATGCAAATCCAAACTAAATCTGTGGTCACAAAGGGACTTGTCTATTTTAGGTCGCATTTTTCTGACTAAAATGGAAAGTTTATCCAGATGCATCTACCCTGCTTATTCAATTGCTGTCTCCAGAAAAACCATTAAGTTAATTAACCACACTAATTTTGAATTTATATGGAAAAGGAAGACCCACTTCCTGAAAAAAAAGTCTCCTGATTAAAGATTTTGAAGATGGTGGTCTTAATGCTATTGATTTTGAATGTATAGATGGGATGTTGAAAATTCACTGGCTAAAATTGTTCTTGTCTAACAGCAACATCTTTTGGTTTTATGTTCCTAGAGCTATATTTTAAAAAATGGGTGGTATAGAATTTTTGTTACGGTGTGATTTTGTAATCTCAAAACTCCCTCACAAACTGTCACTCTTTCATCAGCAGGTTCTTTTGTACTGTAAATTATTTTTCAATCACAACCTTTCCCCACACTTGGAAATAACAGATGTATTACCCACAGAAACAAATCTCTGTATTGCGAAGTTTGGATGGAGAAGAACATCTGGTCAGTTTTGCATCTCTTGGACAACACAGGAAATGTTCTCTCTTTTGAAAACTTTTGTTTAAAATATAATACACAATTTGTTAGAAAGGATTTTGATACAGCCCTAAAATCTATTCCAGCTGCCCATTTGATGTTGGTCAGGAATCTATTTACTGATTCGCCCCCTCCCCTAATTCATAGCCCCCATCCTCCTTCCTGTTCAATGGTATTAATTTTAAGGAGGGTAAATTTACAAATAAAATTATCAGACAGTGTCTTACTTATAAACTTTTCCCTGGCTTCTCTAAGAAAAACTCAATTCTTTCCAAATTTGACAAATTGACTATTAAAAAGATTTGCACAAAATATATTCATTATCCAGTTCCTCCCAAAGTTAAAGATGTACATTTTAAAGTTTTCAATGCTATCTACCCCTCTAAGGAACTGCTTCATGTTAGATTTAATTTTGATGATATTTCCTGCACTTTTTGCAATAACGAAATAGAGACAAAGGACCATTTGTTCTTCTCCTGCCTCTACTCCTGAAAAGATTCTGGGATGATTTGCAAGATTGGTTAAATACAAAACTTTCAAACATGAATCTCTTTACTTGTAATGATATCATCTTTCGTGTTATGCTTGATGATGATGTGCTTGATCTTCTACTCAATTGTATTATATTGTTCTTTGTAATTCTTTATTCATAAGACTAGATTTTTAAAAACACCTCCCAATTTTTTTTATCTTCAAGAAAGAGCTATCACAATTCTTTAGTGCCTTGGACTTTGTGAGGAGAAAGGCTGCAGTAAATTTGTTACAAATTGCAAAGGATCTAGATCTCTTTGATGACCCCTAATTCCCCCCGAATGAACCAAATCGTAAAACCGAGCAGTTGCCGTAAAGTAGCGAAAAGCGGAAATGACGCATTTCCAGATTGACGCGTGACAAACACTTACCAAAATACATAGTTCAAATAATATTAGTGAAGAGTGGAGGAAGGGTAGAGTAGCAACCATATTAGAAAATGAGGAGATAATACATTAAGAAGAAGATAATGGCATTAATATGTATTTTTTCGTAGTTAAGACGTTCCCTGAGAAAAACCAAAATGTCATCTCCAGGAAATGATCAAATTTGTTACGTAATGATAAGTAGACTTAGTGAGTATTCGAAGTTGGTTTTATTAGACTTGTATAATAAAGTATGGGAATGTGGAAAATTGCCTAAAAGTTGGAAAGAGGCGATAGTGGTACCAATACCAAAACCTGGAAAGGATTCTGCAAACCCAGGAAATTATAGGCTAATTGCCTTAACATCCGGTTTGTGTAAAATTATGGAGAAAATGGTAAATGAACGATTAACCTTTTTTGTTGAAGCCAAGGGATACTTGTCTAAGTATCAAAGTGGTTTTAGGAGGGGAAGAAACACTATGGACCCTGCACTATGTTTGCAGCATGAGTTTAAAAAAAGCTCAAGAAATAAAGAAAGTGTTTTAGCTGTTTTTCTAGACATAGAAAAGGCTTATGACATGATGTGGAAAGAAGGATTAATGATTAAACTAAGAAAAATGGCTATTGGTGGCAGAATGTACTACTGGTTGGAAAACTTTTTAGTTGCTAGAGTAACACAGGTAAGAGTTGGGAAGTCTCTTTCAGGAAAATATGGCATTGAAAATGGCACACCACAAGGTAGTAGAATAAGTCCTTTATTATTTTCAGTTATGATAAATATGCATTTAAAGAGATAGAGAATTAAATGGGCTGTTCACTTTTTGCAGACGATGGGGCTATATGGAAGCGTGGAAGGAATGTTAAATTTATTATTAAAAGGGTACAGAATGCAGTGTCTAAAATTGAGCAATGGTCGTATAAATGGAGTTTTAAGTTTTCTGTTGACAAAACAAAAGTAATGCTTTTTACAAAGAAAATAAATCAAGAGGTAAAAATGAAGTTATATAACCAGGAAACAATTTAAGTTCTTAGGGCTATGATTTGATGAAAAACTAACCAGGACAGTGCATATTCAGAAGATTATTGATAAATTTAAAAAAAAAAAAAAAAATTGAATGTAATGTGTTTAGTTGGGTGTGAATGAGGAGCAGACAGAAAAGCTTTAAAATTAGTTTACATAAGCCTTATAAGATCTACAGTTGATTATGGTTGTATAGTTTACGGATCAGCTTCTAAATCAGTTCTTAGGAAATTAAATACCATTCAAAATCAGGCTTTGCTGTTAATTACAGGTGCAATTAAACTCCAACTTCACCTTTACAGGTAGAGGTGGGTGAAGTGCCATTAGCATTAAGAAGGATTCAGCTGTCATTAAATTACAGGCTTAATCTGCGGGGCCATAGTCAAAACCATCCTACACAGGCAACTTTACAATGCTGCTGGGAGAAGGAAAGAGCAGTTAATAAAACATTTGGTTGGATAATCATACAGAAAGCAACCGAATTAGAAATAAATAATTTAGACATCAGTCCAATAGTGCCATTGCCCATAATACCACCTTGGATTTTACCTGATGCCGTCGTGGATTTAACTATATTAGAAAGAAAGAATACAGATAAAAATTTCATTTGTAATTCAGTAACAGTACAGGAGTATATAGGGCAATTTTATGATTACGTTAAAATTTACACTGATGCATCCCAGAGTCCATCAGGTCATACAGGAGTAGCAGTCATAGTTCCAGAATTCAAACTTCAAATAGGGAGGAAACTAAATGAAGGACTATCTGTCTACACAGCAGAATTGACTGCATTGTTACTCTCAGTAGAATGGATTGAGCAGACAACACAATTAAGAGCCATAATATGTTCAGATTCTAGTTCATCATTAGTCAGTTTACAAAGAAATCTTTCAGAAAGCCATCCTGATTTTATAATAGAAATTCAGCAAATATTATATTGTATTCAGATGATGGGATTAGTAGTTGTGTTTCTCTGGGTACCTGCACATAGGGATGTAAGGAAATGAAATGGCAGATAAGAAGGCCAAAGAATCAACAAAACAAAATAGCAACGATATAACAGTCACATATAGTATATCAGAGGTTAAAAGCATTATTAAAAGGAAAGTTAAAGAAAATTGGCAAAAACAGTGGGAAGATGATATAAAAGGTAGATTGTTCTACAGAATTCAAAGGAAGGTTGGAGAAGTTAGAAGAAGTGCTGGAAGAAATAGAATACAGGAAAGGATAATAACTAGACTACGTCTGGGACACTCTGGACTTAATGCTACATTACACATAATGGGGAAACATGGCACAGGAAAATGTGAATTTTGTGGGGAAAGTGAAACAACAGAACATGCAATGTGTAATTGCAGGAAATACCATAAAGAAAGAACAGAATTAACTAGATAAAAAAGTTCGTCAAGACAAACTTTAAGTTGGCTTGAGAAAGCCGGACCAGGAGGTTTTAAAAAGTTTTAAGTTTTGATGGTTTTCAGTCTGAAATAGTTTGAAGTTTAAAGTAGTTTTAAAAAATTGAAAGTTTAACAAGTTGCTAGCATGCTTCTAGCATGATTACCAGGTTGCTAGCGCATTTCTAGCATGATTAGCAAAGCTGCTAGCATGTTTCTAGCATGATTAGCAAGTTGCTTACATGTTTCTAGCATGATTAACAAGTTGTTAGCATGCTTCTAGCATTATTTTCAAGCAGCTAACATGTTTCTAGCATGAATAGCAAGTTGTTATCATGTTGCTAGCATGTTTTCTAGCATGATTAGCAAGTTGCTAGCATGTTTCTAGCATGATTAGCAAGTTGACAGCACATTTCTAACACGATTAGCAAGTTACTAGCATCTTGTTAGCATGCTTCTAGCATGATTAACATGTTACTAACATGATTAGCAAGTTACTAGCATCTTGCTAGTATGTTTCTAACATGATTAGCAAGTTACTAGCATCTTGCTAGCATGTTTCTAACATTATTAGCAAGTTATTAGCATGTTATTAGCATGATTAGTAAGTTACTAGCATCTTGCTAACAAGTTTCTAGCATGATTAGCAAGTTGCTAACATGTTTTAGCATGATTAGCAAAGTTGCTAACATGATTAGCAAGTTACTACCATCTTGTTAACATGTTTCTAGCATTATAAGCAAGTTGATAACACATTTCTAACATGTTTAGCAAGCTGATTAGCATGATGAGCAAGTTATTAGCATCTTGTTAGCATGTTTCTAGCATGATTAACATGTTACTAACATGATTAGCAAGTTACTAGCATCTTGCTAGCATGTTTCTAGCATGATTAGCAAGTTACAGGCATGTTACCAGCATAATTAGCCAGTTACTAGCATCTTGTTAACAAGTTTCTAGCATGATTAGCAAGTTGGTAACATGTTTTAGCATGATTAGCAAAGTTGCTAGCATGATTAGCAAGTTACTAGCATCTTGTTAGCATGTTTCTAGCATGATCAGCATGTTGATAGCATGTTTTTAGCACAATTAGCAAAGAGGCTAGCATGTTTCTATCATTATTAACAGGTTGCTAGCATTTTACTAGCATGATTACCAAAGTTATTAGCATCTTATTAGCATGTTTCTAGCATGATTAGCAAGTTATTAACATCTTGTTAGCATGTTACTAGCATGATTAGCAAGTTGCTAACATATTTTAGCACAATTAGCAAGGTTGCTAGCATGTTTCTAGCATGATTACCAGGTTGCTAGCGCATTTCTAGTATGATTAGCAAGTTGCTAGCATGTATCTAGCATGATTAACAAAGTTGCTAGAATGTTTCTGGCATGATTAGCAAGTTGTTAGCATATTACTAGCATGATTAGCAAGTTACTAGCATCTTGTTAGCATGTTTCTAGCATGATTAGCAAGTTACTAGCATTCTGGTTGCTAGGCATAGATAGATAGATAGATAGATAGATAGATAGATAGATAGATAGATAGATAGATAGATAGTAATGGTTAGATGATAGATAGATAGATAGATAGATAGATAGATAGATAGATAGATAGATAGTTTGAATGAGTTTAAATGGATTAGAAATACAGTACATAGAAGGGAAGTTTGATTGAGTCTGTGAGTTTTGACAGTCTATGGAAGTCTATGGGATTTTTCCGAATTCACAAGTTTTAGGAAAATAAATAAGTCGATCCAGTTAGAAAAGATATAGCAACTCGAGTCAGACCAGTTTGCAGAAGATCCTGGGCTGAGTTTGCAGGTTTGTAGAGTTAAACTCTGGGAGGAGTAAGTCAATTTTAGTCTCCAGAATAAAATAATAATAATAATAATAATAATAATAATAATAATAATAATATGTGTAAATAATAATAATAATAAATTTAATAACATATCATTAAGTTGACTTATGAAATGACAATAAAAGTGTTGGACAGGAAAAAGTACATCCATATAAATCTATTAAGAAAAAGCCTGTCGATATATGCTTTAAGTTTATTTTTCCTTATTTGATGGCAGCTGGGTTAGCTAAAAGAATTTAGTTGTTTTCTTGTTTTTTTTGAGCTTGATTGTCCGGATTCACACTCCTTACCGGTTGGTGGCGGTAATGAACCAAATAGTTGTTTGCCAGCGCATTAAAAGCAAGAAGAAGAAAGAAGAAAGAAGAAAGAAGATTGACGCGTGACATCACCCAAAGACAAAACCGACCTCTATTAGTTTACGTATTTATTTCAGACATATTACCTGCACTTTCGTGATGGGAATACCCGCTCTTTCGGCTCGCTAGGCGGCTCCTCAGATTTTTGTTGCCTAAATTGATTGTGCATATAATGTAAATGATATGTGCCAAATGAATTACAAAACATACATTATACAAAATGTTTGTGTTATACGATTATTATACTCAACGTGGAACAGAGGTGCTACGAAAATTAATCTTACAACAAAAACAAACTGCTGAAATTTTCATAATAATTTTGCAAGGGATTCAGCCCCATGGTATTGTGAATCTAGCCGAGGTAGCCAAAAATAATCGTACATTTGTTTAGCTTATTTATTTCACTGACATGGATGCATCTGGAAATTAATCCTTGTCTCTTCTTTGAATTTAGATCTGGTCCGGGCCAAGCCCAGGGCGTCCTTAAAGACAAACTCCTCCTGCAAATAATGATACCAATTTGACAAAAAGATGTCTGCAATTTTCTCCTAAATATTTACAAACTTTTAGGGCAGCATAGAGGGCAACAGAGAATCACTGTTTCCTTAACAATAAGCCTTGCCTTTCCTTGCAATAAACTTATTACGAAATGAAACTAACATAGCAACACATTTCTGAGACGCTTAAGCTATGGTGCGTTTCAGGTTCTACCGGAATAATTGTTGAACAAAGGGCCAAGTTCCATTTCTGACTTGCTTACTTGTATCCTTGGGGTGCGCGTTCACCACCGTCAGCAAGGCCAACAACCCCGCGAATAAGGTCCTAGATGCTACCTTTCAGATAGTCGGATTACCCTAATACAGGAGCCATGGAAATGTAACATGATTACAGTAGTCCCGAGAATATAACTGGCGACAACGGAGAAAATAGAAAAGTAGCATTACTTAGCATTACGGGTTTTACTAAAGTTGCTGTGATTAATATAATGCTTTTTATTATGTTTATTTATCTGTTTGTAATGTGACAACTGTAAATGAAACGTGTCCCCAATGTGGGCTTCACCCTACCTAAATCATCGAAGCGGCTGATCCATAAAAGAAAAGACTGCAAGGGTGTTGGAGTGAAAGTGTTAGGACTGAACCAAGCGGCAGCTCGCCTGCCTCGAAACTGTGACGTCAAAAACGAATCGCGTTGGAGCGTTCAGATCGGGTTGAAAAAAATACAGTTGCTCTCTGGCTGGTTACAATGGCGGCGTTAGCGCTTTGTTCTGTCGAACGCGACTTTGATGGTTTCCTCGCCCGTCTCTGTGAAATATGCACACCTCTGTTGGCAAAAAGCTCGTCAGACTCTCACCGAGCTGCGCAGCTAAATGCAAGACTCAAAAAAGATACGCGGCGCACTTCACCTTTCCAGCTGGCCCTGTCCCTACTAAATATGGTATTTACACATTATACGTAGACGACTCAGTTGGTCAACAAATGTATTTGTTAAATTTCAGTTAACTAGATTGTTGGTTAGTTTACTATAATGATAACTCACTTATACCTGCTTGTACTTTTACCTGGTAGTTTTCGTACTTCCGCTTCGTCAAAAACATATATTTTGGTCTTTGTTTGGTGCATTTGCAGCAGTCAAAGGATAGTGTTTACGGAAGACTGAACCTTAGAAGTGTATGTGTAATCATTGCTTCAACAATGAAGCGGCTTCTGTTTTATTATTTTTATGGTAAGAAAATGTTCCCCCTACGGACAGTAAGTGGTATTCCTTCCTATAGAAATGCAATAAACCAGGAATTAAACCTGGAAGGTTTGTATTAGTACGCTGCCAAATAAGTTAGCAAGTATTTTATTTCTTGGTTCTACATGAAATAATTAGGGATGTCTGTATGTTCTCTTTCCAGGCCCCACCATTAAGATGAATTTATTCCAATCTGTAACCAGTGCTTTGGACAACACACTTTCAAGTGACCCCACAGCAGGTATCTTGCGCTTCATCTTTTGCATGTCATTAAAACGCTCACTACAGTATACAGACAATTTTGGTTGTTGTACCCTTTCACAACTGATTGTCACAACTCATAACTAGGACATAACTTAAATCTGCCAAAAGTTAACACAATCCAATTTTGAGGGTTCTAAAATACAGGTATTAGAGTTCTCTGTGACTACAACAGAGTTCCGGGAGACTTTGGAAGATGTAGTTCTCTCCTAGAAAGGCTGGATGTTTAACACATGTTTAACACAAACAGGGCTCCAGACAAAAAAAAATAAAGGAGCAATTGCAAATGTGAACAGTTATTAATAAATTAATTTATATTAATATTATTAATACATAATATTATTTATTGTTATTTTAGCTTTATGTAGTATAAAAGTTCTGAAACTGTATATATAACTACAGGAAATTATTGATGTCTTTTTTTTGACTTGCACAGTTTTTATTATGCATTCTATGACTTAAAAAAATGAAAAATAATGTTAGCGCCAGGCGGAAAAGCTTTTTTACTCATTTGGATACAGAATAAATTATTTGATAACAAAAATGCATTTTTTCCATATATTTATATTTTTTATTGGTTACTCTCTAGCATTATAGAATGGAAAGAAACATTTTCAGATCAGTTTGAAATGAAGAAAGACTAAAGTCTTGGGTAATTCTGAACCAGTTAGCTGCTTTCGGCCTTTCTGAGAGAGAACTACATCTTCCAAAGTCTCCCGGAACTCTGTTGTAGCCACGGAGAACTCTAATACCTGTATTTTAGAACCCTCTCTGGAACAGGTTACAGGTAGCAAAGGGACATTTGAAACCGAGTGGGTGTCAGGTGATGTCTTGCTTTGGTTTGGCTTTAAATAAGTGATAGTGTAGTAGGAAAGGAAGATGCCGGCTGAGACTGTCCACACATAATTAAAAGCGTTTTTCATTTAAAATTTCTTTGGATTAAGAGAGACTGTGGCCTTGGCGAATGGAATGAAAAAATTAGTTGCAAAATAAAAGATCTTGTCGCATTGGCGACCTGGGGTTGCCATTTGGAGCCCTACCAAATCAGACTTTGCTTTTAATTTAACCATATATTTTACATAATAACACAAATAAAAGTGGACCCTTAATATTTTAATAAATAAATAAAATTGAATTTGATACAATTTGTGTCCCTTTTAACACATCTTTTCTAAGAGTGTAGTTTGGTTCACACTTCCTTTGCAAACTGCTGTAACTGTCTCAGATTTGAAGGGTGGCTCCTCCAAACAGCATATTAGCTCTTTCCCTAAATATGTGACCCTCCATGGCAAAACCAGTCACTTCTCTCAAATTTTCAAAATTAAGTTTTTATGTTTTCATGAAAGGTCATAAATCAACGTTCAAAACGATACCTATATCGAATGAATCGGATGACATATGACTGACATATCAACATTCAGAAGAGTCGGGTTTCTCCTGTCACACCAAGTGAGAAACAGAGAAATCTGCCTTTGAAGTTGACTGTCGACGTAGCACTCACAGACTCTTAGTGCATTTATGGTAGCCTACGCTGCATTCACAGCCACACAGATAGCCTACCTGCGTTAGGTTAACTGAACTCCAGAGACGAAGATGGATTCCGGAGAAATATCTTCACGCTAGTCAACGAGTGGATTTACCGTAAATATTGAAGTAGAGCGGTCAAAACAGAAACTTTTAATATTCTGCTGGAATTGAATTCCTCACCTCAAGAAAGTAACGTTTTTAGGATAGAAAAGTTTTTCAACAAAATTTATTCACAACAGTACAGTATAGACCTTTCACTGTTTCAAAACACTAAAAACAAAAAATCCAAAATTTTACCCCACGCAACATAAACGTTTTTCTCAGAAACCTCCGTTGCGACAAGCGACTGGTTTCGCCGTGCAGAGTCACATATGTGGGCAAGTGTAAGATCAAGATTCATATAGAGCTATTTAAAAATGGCCCAGTGTTTTTAATCAGCCATTTAAGTGCTTTAAGCTGTGTTTTGGATCATTATCTTGTCAGAGAACCCATGACTCTGTGCCTGAGGCTGAGACACTTGATGCCTTTGTAGTCTTGAGACTTCACTGTATCCTGCTTGGCCTCGGGGCCTCCAGTACCAGATGCACCAAAGTACAAAAAATAAGTAAACCTACTCCATGTTTTACCATAGGTAGTGGTATGTAAAGCTTATTTTGTCTGCCTGCTTGTAAACATAGAGCGCATGTGAAATTAAGCTAGAATACATTTGGGTGTTTTCCTTGGCATTTTGTATAGTGTCCGCACTGCCCTTATCAACCTGGGCAGGGTGTCTGCGGGGTTTTAAAAAGTATTAAAAAGTGATAAATCAGAATTGCCAAATTTAAGGCCATTAAAAGTGTTAAATTTGGGTTTATAGGTATTATTATTTGTTTTTAATAGGTATTATTTTTTCAGACTATGAGGTTTCCTATTTTGAGTGAAATTCTATCTGCTAAAGGTTTATGGCGTCACATCAATGCCAAAACTAGAGCGCGCAAAATCGCGGGCGTCTGTCCCCAATTCAACATAAACACAGATGCACACGTCAGTCACAAGACTAGGAGCCATCGGCCAATAGGATTCGCAGGCAGAAGCTGCCAAAACCTTGCCCCCAAACTGCCAAAACCCCGCCCCTAAACTGCCAAAACCTACCCACTTTCAAACCGCGCGCGCAGAAATCTCACTCGAGCAAAAAAGCCACTTGCCGGTAAACTACTTTGCCCGCGAGGACATTTAACACATCAAGAGGAAAAAAGACATTCGCGAGAGGAAAAATACAGTTCGCGCGCAATGTTATCACAACTGCGCACTCGATTCTTAATTTTGTGCTCTCGAGTTTCACATTTGCGCGCGTGACTTTGAAATTTACGCCCACAAATTTTTTGCGGCAAGCCATTTTGCGTGTGGCAAACATTGTAATATTAGCTGGTAGCCACTTGCCGCTTCTAGTTTTTCACAAACGGGAAATGGGGAAATGATAGTTTAATAAAACTTGGCTTGATGACCCGTCATTTAAAGACTGGCTTAAGACGGTCATGGGGAATGACCGGGAAGCATTCTGCAGTGTGTGCAAGAAGACAATAAATTCAACCTGGAACGGCGTTACCGCGATCAAATCGCTGATGCCACACGGACCAGGGGAAATGTAAACCTAAGGTCAGCTACGAGCGCAAACACTGCCATCACACCACATCAGCAGCAAACTAGTGTCACTAGCACCACGACGGCTGCAGCAGACAGACAGCAGAGCTTACTGTTACCAACGTCAGCTCTCAGAGCTGAAGTTCTCTGGTGCCTGAGCGCCGCAGCCAACCATCACTCATACAATTCGAATGAGGGTATTGGGGAACTATTCGAAAACATGTTCACTGGCTCCACGATTGCTAAAAGCTTTGCATGTGGCAAGGATAAGACTGCTTACATCATTCATTTCGGCATTGTGCCACATTTTAAGAAATTACTTATAAATAGTGTCAATAATGCGGGTCAATATGTACTGTGCTGTGTCTTCTCATTTATGTATATTGGGCCCTGAGGCTCTAATCTTAGATAGTGTAAAAGGAGGCCCGCAGCTGGTCTCAGATCAGAGTGAAAGGCCTCAGCATGTAGCCTCTGCTGCCTGTGTGTAGGAGGGATTTGAGCAGAATTCTGATTCTGCGGTGGTGCTGGCCTGTAAGGCATTTGTCTTAAGAAGTGTCAAGTTGACCTTATTAGGGTGGGACTAAGGGTTATGGTTAGGATAACCCAAGGGCTAGAGTTAAGGGAAGCACGCTTGAAAAAAAGGCTGCTGCTCGATGTCGTGTTGGTAGTAAAAAATATTGTGGAGGTAGTAAAAAAGGTAGTAAAAGGTAGTAAATTTGACTCTAGGATTCCTGCATAAACCTTGCTGGGGTGGCAGCATTTCCCCTTGCTGCCAGGTCTAGGGATGTTGGCTACAGTCATAGAAATAGTTTGGAGATCTTATTGCATCCTTCAGGAATCCTTCAGATCATGTGCAACATAAAGTCTTTTTTAACAGAGTCCAGTAATAGTATAGCAGTTAGCAGTTTGATCAAGAGAGCAACTGGCTAGTTGCAGACCCTGAGCCTGCTAACTCCAGCCAAAGAGAGCACAGAACATGAGTTGGTGAAAAAGGCGGACCTCAGCTCAGACCAAGATAAAGATATTCAGTTCTTCTTTACCCAGATTTTTCCAAATAACACATTTTAGAGCTCTAATTACACCACAATACTGTCAAATAGTGCTTGGCAATAAAATGATCTCAGCAACATTCATGAAAATATATTTTGTTAGTTAATTATGACATCTGTCAGTTATATCTGTCACATTGTCCATCTCTGCTTCATGGGCATGGCTCCTGTTGTTTTACTTTACCTCCTCAAGGCATACGTTCCCAAAGCAAATTAAAATAAAATGAAACATGAAATGTGACTTGGAATATCTTAATCAAATGTATTGTACTAGTAATGCATGGTATAAGAATAAAGTGAAGTTAATTGAATAATGCATTTTAATTAATACAAGTGCAAGTAGTCTTTTTAGCTAAAAACATACTTTGTTTCTACATTGAATAAATGTCAAATGACTCATGATCTTAATTCTATATGAATTGAGTAAACAACATATACACTGCCATTCTTCAAACCCTTGAAATAAACTGTTTACGTCTGTGTAGCATCACACAAGACAGTAAAAGTGAGTGATTGTCATTGTGAACACACCACAGCACACAGTGCACCACAACGAAATGTGACCTCCGCATTTAACCCATCCATGAAGGAGCAGCGGGCAGCTAACAAGCGCCCGGGGAGCAGTGCTTGGGGACAGTACCTTGCTCGTGAGTACCTCAGTGGTAACTTTACTGGCCCTGGAATTGAACCTGCAACTTTCCAATCACGGGGCTAACACCCTACTGTTACGCCACCAACTGCCCCAGTCAGTCATCAATGAAAGTTTTCATAGACTCAAAAGTACAAATTTGCTCACCAATGACACCCGCAGGCAGTGCTGCTATTTCACACTGAAAAATGCAAAGGAATATAGGCTAAAGTTAGCTTTTACATTGTAATTTTGTCAAAAATGCTACAGTTTACACAAAACCTGACAGGTTTATTCTGATGGACTCTCTGATCAAGATACGTAAATTGTGATTGTTTCAAAGGTGTAATTATACCACTTCAATTACGCTTTTTTGTCTACCATTTTGCCATTTTTTGGCAAAATGACACAAGCCTTACAAGCAAAGACATGCATTTGAGAAAATGTCAAATTTTGGTTCATCAGCAATACTTAAAGCGAATGTCACCGCAAGTCATCAGTCGCAGTGTATGAAAGTTTTACAATATGCAGGGCTACATTTTCATGCAAGTCTTACCCTTGTAATTGAAATGGGTCATAAGTTACAATGCTTTGATATGTGTACATTATGTGCAAAATGTACCAAAAAGTTCAAGTTTTTGCTGTAGCGGCCTGCAGAGCCCGATTACGTATTCTATTACGTACAGTGCCGTGAATAAGTATTTGCCCCCTTCCTGATTTCTTATTTCTTTGCATGTTTGTCACACTTAAATGTTTCAGATTATCAAACAAATTTAAATATTAAACAAAGATAACCCAAGTAAACACAAATAATAATAATAATAATGATAATAATAATAATTCATTTAATTTTTAATGCACTTTACATTCATACAAATCTCAAAGTGCTACATAAAAATATTTTAAAAACAGGCAAAAGTAGTAAGAGCAATAATATAACAATATAAAATCCATGCTAATACATTACCTAGCTAAAAGTCTTTTTTAAAAACTATTTTTCAAAAACAGTCCACAGTCTACTGTGCCCTCAAGTTCGAAAATTTATCCCTACTGATACGCTTTCCTAAATAAGAGGGTCTTTAACTGTTTTTTAAAATAGTCCACGGTCTGCAATGTTCTCAAATTCTCTGGTAGAGCATTCCAGAGCCGTGGAGCAGCTGCTGCAAAGGCTCGGTCCCCATTGTGCGAAGTTTGGTTATAGGGGGACAAAGACGATAAGTGTTTGTAGTGAGTTTGAGATGTGTAAGCCCCACTCCACATTTAGGGGGTGTGGCTTCAAGAGCCTTGCAGTAAGTAGTGTGCAATGTGCCTGTGATTAAAGGATGGCATATATAGTCAACTGTATTTCCATCAAATTATTTTAAATATATATGTTTATTCCTGTTAATTCCCATAAATTCCCATGGAAAGTTTCCAACTTTGAAAAATCACACAATTTTGCAACCCTGATTACTATGTGGGGTTATTTATTGCTGATTGTTTATTGCTGGTTCTTATGACATTTAAAAAAATTTAAATAAGTATATATTTTATTCTTTATTACTTTACTGTAAGATTCTAAACCTTAAATTCTAAATTGTATTTTTGATTAGAACAGTCTTTGGATCGTTCAGGGTACATTTAACTACATGTTGTACTTGTATGTACTATGTACAGTATGTGACAAAGAATTTTGAATCCTTTTCCAATGCTTGCGACTCGTTGCTTCTATTCCACTGCATCACCCCTTGTTTAGCTTGGCTCACAAAGTCTCCAAAGAAACAGCGCCTTCGTGAGGCTTACTGGTGGCAAGCATGGATGAGACTGTCTGAGACTCTAGACTGCTGTTAAACAACACCTTCTTGACTGCCTTAGGGGCCATTCACATATCGCGTCTTTTGCGCGCTCAAGTCCATTATTTCAAATGTAGACGCGCGGCAGCCGCGCTCATAACAGAAGCATTGTTGAATTGTTGACAAGAAATAACCCAGCTGTGCTTTCTTATTTATAGCAACTTCATTAGATAATGTACTCCCAACAGTCTAAATAACTCTAGGCATGGAACATACATTCCAGTTTTCAAAGCCGGGGACACAGTGCACATTTGGAAGCCAACATGTTTCATAGGCACATTCATTGTTCATTGTTGCTTGGTTATTGGACATGAATTTTCCATGTTCCAACTGATACTTCAGCTTTTCTCTGTTTTTAGCTATATATAGCTATTGATTTTGCAGCTTATGCACCATAGTAGGGATGTACAATATGGTAATTATTGGCCGATGCCGTTGTCAAATGTTTTTCATGCTTATATCTGCAGATGCCGATAACAATGCCTATAAATGAGTCGAGCGTGACTGCAGGCAGAGTTGAGCGTATAAAGACGAGATGTTTAGCCTGCCACAGTTCCACTGCGCACTCATAATTTTAAATGACCAAAAGAACACCATAGTTCTGATATTTTTAATACTATATAGTTCCAAATGAAGCGAGCGTGAAAGCAGAGTTGAGAGAGGGCGGAGCACTTTGAGTGTAGTGCACAAGATTTTAAGAAAAAGTCACTTCCTGTCCTGTGTGGTATACCAAGTCAAATAGGGCACATGTGACACCCCATGTGCACTACCTAGTGCGTAGGCATCTGTTAAGCTACAACCCCAGCTTAGAAGCGTAGTACCATGTAGGAAAGTATGATGAGTGCTCTACTTGCCATACTATTATGTGCAGCAATACGTGGCTTATGTGGAAGCTCATATTTGATAAGTGATGCGTAGAGATGGCACCGATCCGATATGTGGATCGGTATCAGTCCGATAACAACTCAAATGACTGGATCGGATTTCGGTGGCATTGGGCCGTTCTGTGGAGCCGATCTATAAATGCGTGCACGCTCAATTCGTTATGCATGGGAAGTGGCACTGCGGTAAAGTAGAGCTGAAATGATTATTCCAATAATTCGAATAATTCTATTGCAAAAAATGGGCAAGGCAATTTTTCTAGAATCGAATGAGCTCCATTACTCGCTAAAACGCTCCAGTTCAGTCAAAATGTCCCCTTTATTACTGACATAAATCATATTTTAGCTGATAAATAACCACAATAACCATCGTTCTACTACTCTACAATTCTGCTGTTTATTTAGATTTTCCCTATAGGTTTTCCATCGTTTATTCTGGAACGCGTGCCCAGTGCTTCATTGTGACGCGGCTCTGGAGGGCATGCAGAGGATTGTGGGAAATGTAGTTCTCTGCAAAAGCAGCTCATTTTACAGGCCAAATTGGTTCAAAATGACAAACTTCAGTATTTCATTTTCAATTATCAATTTTTTTTTCAATTTTATAATGTTATAGTGGAAGCAATAAGAAAGAAGAAATATTGTCTAAACGAACAATTTTTGAGAACAAATAATTTAGCATATACAGTACGTGTGTGTGTAATTATTACATTGTTTTAGTTAGGAAAACAGTATTTAAATCAAGCATTTCCTTAAGCATAACAATAATCTGTCATGTATTCAGACATTTTTAAAGCATTATGTTTAAAAAAAGACTCAGAGACTGTATCGGATTCATATTGTATCGGCAGATATCTAAATGTACAATATTGGTATCATATCGGACATTAACAAAGTGGTATCGTGACATCTCTAGTGATGCAAACATGCTCAGGTAAAAAACAGATTTCGCGCGTGCAGGCAGACGAGAGATCTTACATGCGAACATTTTACTGCGTGTTCAGAATTTTGCCACAAAATAACGCTATACATTTTAAGACAGAAGGCGTGAGACTATGGACATGCCTGGCACAAGTGCTACCTTTCTGACATACCTTAAATGCGTCATAACATATCGGGCAAATCTTAGCATCGGTTTGATGCCGATGACTTAAAAAAAAAAGATTACTGGATTACCGGCTGATATTATTGTGCATCCCTACACGATAGTACCTTCTACTGTGCTGCATTCTTGTTATAGGCATAATTCATATGTAAAAGAGCATGTTGTGTTCTATGCATTTGCCAGGAGGAGGCAAGAACACATTGATTGTATAATTTCATCTGTGATATGAGGATTGAAAAAACCAAATGACTAGTTACTGCTGTGCTGCGTCTTTACTACATAACATACCAACTGGATATCTGTTTTTGTCGGTTCCATAGTCATTTTTGGTGAAGATGTGGCCTTTGGTGGTGTGTTCCGATGTACGGTTGGCCTTAGAGATAAATACGGTGAGTAGCTTTCATTAGTGGTAAGTATTAATTACTTACAATCCTCAGACTAAACTTGTTAAAATAACTGTCATTGCATTTCATGTTCTACTTGTCTTTTAACTAGTCATTTTAATTTGGACAATCCTGTGGGGTTTATTCAGTAATTTTACCAGTAAAATTTTGTAAACAATCAGTTACTGTTTTTTTTATATATTAATGTGATGGTTGAAAATGTTTGTTCGCATATTTTTGCTTAAATTCATGTTACCATATAAACACTACTGAGATATGAATTGCTTAGCGCCATGTAATTTGCATGCTTCTCTCATTCTCTTTCTTTGCCCTTTTTGTTGACTTCAGTGATGGTGATCTTTTGAGAGGGATCATTATTTTTTCTAAGCCATCTTGTTAGGTAGTAGAAATACCACATGTGAACATACATGCACACCCACACACACAGACAAAGAAGGGCCACCATCGTCCACCTGAATTACACATTCTGAGCTTTTATTTTGTGTTGTCTGTGATATTTGCCCTATGTTTGTGCATCATTAATTGAAATAGTAATGGTAAAACTAATCAAATTGTCCCCCTCCTGTTCTCTGCCAGGCAAAGACCGTGTATTCAATACCCCTCTGTGTGAGCAGGGTATTGTGGGATTTGGAATAGGTGCAGCTGTTGGAGGAGCCACTGCGATAGCAGAGATTCAGTTTGCTGACTACATCTTCCCAGCTTTTGATCAGGTAAACTAATTGAAATATTTGGTTTAGGATGTGTGACATGAAAATCAGAATTTGTTTTAGCCTAGATAATTACCATGGACCCCACAATATTTTTTGCACATTTTTATACCTCTGTGAGCCCCATAAAATTATTGCATCATACACTGCTCTTTGTTAAGCCGTCCCACCCCTTTTCGGCACACACATTAACAAGTGCGGGCCTTGTTAGGCTGAACAATGATCGAGGCAGCCCCCAAAAGTGTCGGCCGCTCTATCTGCTGAGGGAATTCACTGCAGCTCTAATGTAGCAGTGTACTTTAAATAACATAAATATCATTGCATTTTGTGTTCTTTTATTAACACAACTTGTTCATGTTATTTTATTAACAGCACTTATTTAATTTTGCAGTGTATGAGACATATGCATGATTTATGCAAGATCATTTAAAAAGATAACAATATATGTCTTTTAACAAGTAATTTTAATTTGGACAATCTGTATTTTTACAGATTTGGTGTTATTTTACTAGTAGTACTTTTTAAAATTTGGCCACTCTAGTAGCAGTACACAAACATCGGTTCTTTCGACCATGCGGAGGGGATGTTATTCCCCGCATACACATCAGTGCTCAAAAGAACAGGGTCTACTAGGAAAATCATCTGGCCAAGTGGAGCTGTCTCAGCACTTCAGATAGAGAGAAGATAGAGAGCCATTACAAATATCAGGAGGTAGGGAATTCCAAAGGCAGGGTGCAGAATGACTCATGAATTTAGAAAGGCTCTAAATTCCATGGTGTTCAGGCGACCTGTAGGAACGAGAGAGGTGAAGTGCGAGGTCCAGACTGTGCGAGAGGTAGTGCAAATATGTAAAATGTTAGAGATTCAGAGGAACCAGTTTATGAAGGTCTCATGTTTCCCAGGAAGCTAATGAAGCTTCCTGTGTGTGGTCCTGGGTTCGAACCCCAGGGACGGCAATAGGGCCTTTCTGTGTGGAGTCTGCATGCTCTCCCCGTGTTTGCATGGGTTTTCTTGGGGTGCTCCGAACAGATAAGAGGTGAAGAACAGACTGTGCTGTGGAAGTGGTCTTGGTCTTGGTAATAATACAAGCCGTTGCAACTTACGGGGAGCTTGGGAATGGAATTACAGTTACTAATAAATTATGTGACTAGGGCATGTATTAGTATGGCTGTACTGAACACTGTCAGTTCAATTCAGATTAATTTAATTTATATAGCGTGCTTAACAACAGTCATTGTCACAAAGCACTTTACATATTACTGGCCTAAACCCCCAACAAGCAAGCCTGAGGTGAAAGTGGCATGGAAAAAAAACCCTCCAATAGGAAGAAACCTTGAGAGAAACCAAGTCTCGGAAAGGGACCCCATCCTCCTTTGGGCGACCGGGTGCGTCAACATTTAATACACAGCAAACATTACTTCAAGATTAAACGATAATTAGTCATTTTTACTTCCACCGGCGCCACTAGCAGGCAGCGGCTAACAGCGCTCCAGCGAATTCAGTGTTTATACTGTAATTTTTGTTCGTCTTGTGATCGAGTTACGATGTGTATAATCTAAGACAGACACATCTTGCTCAAATGGGGAAAAACTGCACAATTTCATTGCCAAACCTGCTGATGGAGATACTACGGAGTCTGGGCCTGCTAACTCCTCCAGCACCCGGCACAGATGCCGAGGCGACGAGGAACAACTGGCCGAAGCACAAGCACTGCGAACATAAACCAAAGCAAAGCAAATGCGCTAGCACTAGGCTAAAAGCTAACACGGTCCAACCAGCATTTCCATCTGTCCTGTTCTCCAACATTGGAGCGAACAAATAAATGGACTATCTGTGGCTCCAGTAGTCAAGCCAGCATGAAATAAAGAACTTTAGTAAATCTATATAAATTATACCCTTAGCAGCTCAATACAGTGATAACAGTTGAAACGTATTGAAAAAATACAGTGAAAATAATTTTCACAATAAACAGTTTGTCTTAACAAAGGAGAATCTTGTGGAGTTTAGCAGTTCCTTTAAAGTTCAGTTGATAGTATTCAACAATCAATATAGTTCACTTTCAACATATCTCACATCATGTCATGCAGTCTGGCAGACGAATGTCGCAGGAACTCTTAGGTGGCTCGCCATATCCGTGAAACATTCTCAAAACCCAGTAACAGGAAGAGCTCCCCAGAAAAACCTGACCAAATCCGCCAATATCCAAGTCAAATTATCCTCTGGTCTCTCTCAAACTCCCGAAATCCCTTTTCAGTCAAATACTAATCACAGGTATTCAGAAAGACACATATTTATCTGTCTTTCACGAATAAATGCCTCCAACAGCTTGTAACCGAGGCATAAAATGGCAAGCGTGCAACAGCTTCTGATTGGAAGGACCCCGGATGAATTTGCCTGATCCAAAATATTCGGTTCTTCACTATTTATTTTCATTCTTTTGTATAATTAATTGCGTAATAATTCAGTTGCCATTTTTAAGCACTGATTTTGCACTTTTATTTTCTGCTATTTATAATGTCTTTTTATTTATGCGATCAGCCTGTAGTACTGCTGAGGTGTAATGGGAGCCCAGATTGCTTTGATAGTGGCCTTCAGGTCATCTGCATCGTTGGGTCTGGTGTCTCTATGATTTACAAATGACATGCAAAATTTACTCTCATCTGAAAAGAGGACTTTGGACAACTGAGCAACAGTCCACTTTTTCTTCTCCTCAGCCCAGGTAAGACGCTTCTGACGTTGTCTTTGGTTCAGGAGTGGCTTGACACGAGGAATGCGACATTTGTAGACCATGTCTAGGATTCGTCTGTGCATAGTGGCTCTTGATGCGCTGACTCCAGCCTCAGTCCATTTCTTGTGAAGCTCCCCCAAATTCTTGAATGGATTTTGCTTAACAATCCTGCAGTTATCCCTGTTGCTGGTGCATCTTTTCCTAACACACTGTTTCCTTCCACTCAACTTTCTATGAATGTGCTTGGATACAGCACTCTGTGAACAACCAGCTTTTTTAGCAATGACCTTTTGTGGCTTACCCTGCTTGTGGAGAGTGTCAATGCCTGTCTTCTGGACATCTGTCAAGTCAGCACTCTTCCCCATGATTGTGTAGCCAACTGACCCAGACTGAGAGACCAATGAAATGCTGAGGAAACCTTTGGTGTTTTGAGTTAATTAGCTGATTATGGTGTGACACCATGACTTTTCAATATTGAACTTTTTCACATAATATTCTAATTTTCTGAGACACTGAATTTTAGGTTTTCATTATCTGTAAGCCATAATCATAAACATTACAAGAAATAAAGTGTTAGCTACTAACATACCAGCGTGGCTAAGTGAGGGAGGTACCACACTGACGCGCAAGAATTCCTGTTATCTCTGTTTCTTTTATTTGCAGATACAAATTTCTTTCACAAATTAGTACCAACACCCATACACTCAAGTGACTTTCACACTACAGGTAAACACTAAAATAAAAGCCTGAGTACAATATCCATATGGCCGTTACATAAAGGCTTGAAATATTTCACTCTGTGTGTAATGAATCTATACAATACATGAGTTTCACCTCCTGAAATGAGTGACAAAAAATATTGAACTTTTTCATATTCTAATTTTTTTAATTGGTCTGTATATAATTGTGTTGTCCGCAAAAACATGGAAGCTAATTCCATGTTTATGAATAACTGAGGCTGAAGGTAGCATGTATAGCGAAAACAGCAAGGGACCTAAAACTGTGCTTGTGCTACTCCGTATTTCACCTTGACATGTTCTGAGGAATCACTATATTCCCATACTGATTCTTCTTCTTTCTCTTTTGGCTTTTCCCTTCAGCGAATGATCTGTCTCCATCTAGTCCTATCTTCTGCATCCTCTACCCTCACACCAACTAACTTCATGTCCTCCTTCACCGCATCCATAAATCTCCTTCTTGGTCTTCCTCTCAGCCTCCTGCCTGGTGGCTCCAACCTCAGCATCCTTCTACCTATGTAGTCATTGTCTCTCCTCTGGACATGTCCAAACCATCTCAGTCTGGCCTCTCTGACTTTATCTCCAAAACCCTCTGATGAGCTCATTCCTGATCCTATCCATCACTCCCAAAGAGAACCTCAACATCTTGAGCTCTGCAACCTCCAGTTCTGCCTCCTGTCTTTTCCTCATTGGCACTGTCTCCAAACCATACAACATTGCTGGTCTCACTACTGTCTTGTACACCTTTCCTTTCATTCTTGCTGAAACCCTTTTCTCCAGCACATATCTACAACTCTCTAGCCCTTCCTGTACCTGCACCCTGCTCTCACTGCAGATCACAATGTCATCTGCAAACATCATAGTCCATAGAGACTCCTGTCTAACATCATCTGTCAGCCTGTCCATCACCAAAGCTAACAAGAAGGGGTTCAGAGCCGATCCTTGATGCAGTCCCACCTCCACCTTGAACTCCTCTGTCACTCCTACAGCACATCTCATTGCTGTCTCACAGCTCTCATACATGTCCTGCACCACTCTAACATACTTCTCTGCTACTCCAGACCTCCTCATGCAATACCACAGCTCCTCTCTCGGCACCCTGTCATATGCTTTCTCTAAATCTACAAAGACACAATGCAGCTCCCTATGACCTTCTCTGTACTTCTCCATCAGCATCCTTAAAGCAAAAATAGCATCTGTAGTACTCTTTCTTGGCATGAAACCGTACTGCTGCTCACAGATGCTCACTTCTGACCTAAGCCTAGCTTCCACCACTCTTTCCCAAAGCTTCATTGTATGACTCATTAGCTTTGTCTTCATTGTTCTTAAAAATTGGCACCAGAACACTTTTCCTCCATTCCTCAGGCATCTTCTCACTCGTCAAGATCTTGTTGAACAACCTAGTCAAAACCTCTACTGCCATCTCTCCTAGACACTTCCATACCTCCACAGGTATGTCATCAGGACCAACTGCCTTTCCCCTCTTCATCCTCTTCAAAGTTTTCCTCACTTCATCCTTACTAATCTCAGCTACTTCCTGATCCACAACAGTAACCTCTTCTACTCTACATTCTCTTTCATTTTCCTCATTCATCAGCTCTTCAAAGTACTCTTTCCATCTTGCCATCACACAATTGGCACCTGTCAGTACATTTCCATCCCTATCCTTAATCACCCTAACCTGCTGCACATCCTTTCCATCGCTATCTCTCTGCCTCGCCAACCTGTACAAATCATTCTCTCCCTCCTTACTGTCCAACCTAGCATACAGGTCATCATACGCCCTTTGTTTGGCCTTTGCTACCTCTAACTTCACCATACGCTGCATCTCCCTGTACTCCTATCTACTCTCCTCAGTCCTCTCAATGTCCCACTTCTTCTTAGCTAACCTCTTTCTCTGTATATGCTCCTGGACTTTTTCGTTCCACCACCAGGTCTCCTTATCTACTTTACTCCTTCCAGATGACACACCAAGTACCCTCCTACCCATCTCCCTACTCATATTAGCTGTATCTGTCCAGTCATCTGGGAGCACCTCCTGGCCACCAAGAGCCTGTCTCAACTCCTCCCTGAAAACCTCGCAACACTCTTCTTTTTTCAGTTTCCACCACCTGGTCCTCTGCTCCACCTTTGTTCTCGTCATCTTCCTCACCATCAGTTTCATCCTACAGACCACCATCCTATGCTGTCTCGCTACACTCTCACCTACAACTACCTTGCAGTCACTAATCTCCTTCAAATTACAATGTCTACATAAGATGTAGTCCACCTGTGTGCTCCTCCCTCCACTCTTATAAGTCACCCTATGTTCCTGCCTCTTCTGGAAGCAAGTATTTACAACAGCCATTTCCATCCTTTTCGCAAAGTCTACCACCATCTGTCCCTCTTCATTCCTATCCTGGATACCAAACCTGCCCAACCCTCGGATGGGGGGGGACATGTCCCCTCCGTCCCCCCCGGGATTTACGCCCATGTTCGCAGCGTTTGCTCAGTACTTTGTTGAAGCACCTTTGGCAGCAATTACAGCCTCAAGTCTTTTTGAGTATGATGCCACAAGCTTGGCACACCTGTTTTTGGTCAGTTTCCCCCGTTCGTCTTTGCAGAACCTCTCAAGCTCCATCAGGTGGATGGGGAGCGTCGGTGCACAACCATTTTCAGATCTCTCCGGAGATGTTCAATTGGGTTCAAATCTGGGCTCTGGCTGGGCCACTCGAGGACATTCACAGAGTTGTCCTGAAGCCACTGCTTTGTTATTTTGGCTGTGTGCTTAGGGTCGTTGTCCTGTTGGAAGATGTAACATCGCCCCAGTCCGAGTTCCAGAACGCTCTGAAGCAGGTTATCATCAAGGATGTCTCTACATTTCTGCATTCATCTTTCCCTCGACCCTGACTAGTCTCCCAGTTCCTGCTGCTGAAAAACATCCCCACAGCATGATGCTGCCACCTCCATGCTTCACTGTAGGGAAGGTATTAGCCAGCTGATGACCAGTGCCTGGTTTCTCTGGGCATAACGCTTGGCATTCAGGCCAAAGAGTTCAATCTTTGTTTCATCAGACCAGAGAATTTTATTAATGTTGATATCTCAGTCATATGTCGTCCGATTCATTCGATATAGGTATCGTTTTGAAGGTTGATTTATGCCCTTTTTGACGTGGAGGGTCACAAATGGTTGCAACACCTCTCCCTTTACCACTGAGTCAGCATTTGTGCTCATAACTATATCCTATATATTGCATCCCTTAAGCTAAGTACTCATTGGGTTTAACCCATGTCTCGGTTTAACAGAGCATGTTTAGGACATGGTGTGAATTCATTGTATTAATAATAAGTGTCTTAGTAGTTAATGATCTAATATTTAGTAGTCTTACTTTTAGCATAGTTGTGCAAGTGGTCTGCATTAGGTGCTCTAATTTAGTACAAATTTGATTTGGAAAGGACGCCTTTTACGTGAACTATTTTTGGTTCGAAGGACAGAGACAATGTCAATATGGTGGTACCTAGGTGGCAACTCAAGGCAACTCGCAGGCGGTTGGTTTAGCCTTTCTGCCTGCTGCCTGGCCTCGGCTCTGGTTTGTCAATGGCCGCCTTAACCCAGAGCTGCATAAAGGCTAGCTGTGGTGTTCATTGAAATACAGGCAGCACCTTCCCACGAGGGGTGGATACCATCCCGGCTCAAAAGACCAGGCTTTCCCTCGAAAGTGGACCAGTTATCTACAAAAGCTATGCTATTTTCACAGCACCACTTTGACAGCCGGTAGTTCAGCGACCAAAGCCTGCTGTAGGTCTCGGGGGTACGTCTAGCTTGGAGAGGGCCAGAGAGTTACTGCCTGCGACATTGTTTTGGTTAACTCACCTCTTTAAAATTACTTTTGCTTACTTCAGACTATCTGAGCTTGACGTCCTTGGTGTCGACATGGACAACTATCTATGGAATATCTATGTCTATTATTGGCCGGCATCTTAAGATTGGCCCTGATGTCCGGCGCTCTGCCTCCCGGTAAACAATTTACCTCGACTGCTGGTGCTGCCAAGTGTCTAGCTGTTTTCACATGCCGTAGAATAGAATCACCTATCATTAGAGCAATTTCAACATCTTACACCTTTTACAGATAAAGTTATCACTATTTAAGCTGTCACTGCTGATGGAGGAGCTAAGGCTAAATATTCTGCACTCAAGATTCAAGATTCTTTATTTGTCACGTGCAAATTATACAGGTACAACATGCAGTGGAATGTATCCTGATCTGCTCTTTTAACTGTGCAATTAGGCAATTTAGAAAAATAACAAAAGAGATACAGATACAAACTTAAATGAGGAGATCAGGGAAATAAGAGAAATAAGACAAAAAATTAAGGCTATATCTTATATACAATAAGGTACATAAAGTTACATATGTGCAGACGGCATGGAGTACAATTTTAATTTAAGACTCAAGCTGGGTACAGGTGTATTTGCATGTATATACTAAATAGAAAAAATGTATTGACATTTAACCTGAGTTTTACAAATTATTCTACAGACAGATGACGTGCAATGACATGTTTTTAAAGTGCTGAGTGCAACTGCAGCATTGTACGTAGCAGACAGAGTAGAGGCATGTGATATTTGGACAGTGAAATGTGGCAAACAGTATAAATGATCCTCACAATTGAGGTTATATAGCAGTATGTAATAGCAGAATTAAGACAGTAAAATGTGGCAGACAGTATAAGTGATCATAACAATATGAGGTTTGTATTAGCAGTATGTAATAGCAGAATTGAGACTTAGAAAGGCATGTCCTGGTTTAGAAAACGGATGGCCTGAGGATAGAAACTCCTCCTGAGTCTCTCTGTTTTGGCCATGATGGTGCGGAACCTTCTGCCTGATTGCAGAAGATGAAAAAGTCCTTTTCTGGGATGAGCTGAGTCTTTAACAATTCTGATTGCCCTGGTCCTACATCTCTTGGTGCAAATGTCCTGCAGGGAAGGGAGAGCTGACGTGCAGCAGCTCTCTGCTGCCCGGATCACTCTCTGGAGGGCTTTCTGGTTGCTACAAAAAACTTCACCGTTAGGCATCTTACTGACAACCAGATATTACTTACGTTGTTGTTTGTTGAGCAGATTCGCTGAAAGGTTGCCGTTAGTTTTTAGTCTCAGTCTCCGCTGCGGTTGGAGTTAGTCTATGTTTTAGGTTTTAACCGCTGGTTATATGGCTTGAATTGCTTAGCGTAAGGAAAAATACAAATAGGAGTTAGTGTTGAGACGCTGCCCATCCTACATGCTTGGCAACTCCTCGCGGAGACTTTTAAAATGTTGGGCAAAACAAATTCAAATTCAAATTTATTTACATAGCGCTCTTAACAACAGTCATTGTCAGAAAGCACTTTACATATAACCGGCCTAAACCCCCCAACAAGCAAGCCTGAGGCGACAGTGGCAAGGAAAAACTCCCTCTAGTAGGAAGAAACCTTGAGAGGAACCAAGACTCGGAAGGGGACCCCATCCTCCTCTGGGCGACTGGGTGCACGAACATTTAATGTACAACAAGCAATAGATCAAGATGAGTTGTTAGTTATTTAAAGAAGCAAAGATACAAAAATAGTCCAAGGGATATTTCGAATCCCGGGTTGTTGATGGGCCACTTGCAGGACCCTCTCAGCAACATTAGGCTGAAATTAGTTCAGTGTTGTGCTGCTAAGTCAGTAGACGTCCATAGGGTCCAGTCCCAGTTGGTTTCATGATGATGTCCCCATGGAGTCCTGGTGCGGGTTCAGTGGGTCAGGATCAGCTCGGGAGGGTTGACAAGGTCAAGCGTCAGCTCAGGACGTCTCCAGGGACTCCTGGTGAGTTCGGTTGATCAGCATCAGCTTGGTAGGGTCGAGATGGTCAGTGTCAGCTCGGGGCATCTCCAGAGAGTCCCGGTGAGGGTTCGGTCAGCCATGCGCCATCCCGGGATCAGCTCGGGAACAGCTCGGAAACAGAAGAAGAGAGAGGAGAAAGTTAAGTGCCCTAACCTAACCTCCGGCAATGCTAGAGTAACTATGGCAGCCTAGCTAAGAAGGGAGAGCTGGAAGGTAACACAGACATGAGGGCTTCCAGGGCTCTCAGCATCACACCAAACCACCGTCTGCAAACTTGAGCCATCACCAAGAGTGGTAGAATGACAGCACCAATCCCCCCTTTCACCTTTAATCTCAAATGACCATGAACCCCCAGATCTCGCCTTTAACTAAGAAAAAGGGATTTTAATAACCGAAAGACTGACTAAACAAATAAGTCTTAAGCCTTGACTTAAAAGCAGAGATTGTTTCTGAGCTCCAAACACTAACGGGTAGTTTATTCCACAATTGTGGCGCTTTATGAGCAAATGCTCTTCCCCCCATGGTAACGTTCTTTATTCTAGGTATTACTAAAAGATCTGCGTCTTGCGATCGAAGCGTACGCACCAGATTGTAAGTGCAAATGAGGTCACTCACATACTGCAGTGCAAGACCATTTAGAGCTTTATAGGTCAAGAGCAGTACTTTATAGTCGACACAGAATTTTACTGGTAGCCAGTGGAGTGAGGATAGAATTGGGGTGATATGATCATATTTTTTAGTTTTAGTGAGGACTCTGGCTGCTGCATTCTGAACTAGCTGGAGTTTATTTAACAACCTATTTGGACAACCGGAGAATAAGACATCGAGGAATCGAGTCTTGAGGTAATAAATGCATGAACCAGTTTCTCTGCATCTTGAAAGGATAGCACGTTTCTTAGTTTGGCAATATTACGGAGTTGAAAGAAGGCGGTGCGACTAATGTTAGAAGCATGTACATCAAATGAAAGATTGGAGTCTAAAGTAACACCAAGGCTTTTAACAACATTACTTGGTACAATGGATAATCCATCAAGACTGACCGTGATGTCAGATAGCTGACTTCTGGTGGCGTTAGTGCAGTAAGAAGGACCTCAGTCTTGTCCAGATTTAGCTGGAGGAAGTTGTCCGACATCCACTTTTTTATGTCACATAAGCATTTTTCCATTTTCTGAAATTGCTGTCTGTCTTCTGGTTTAGCCGATATATATAACTGTGTATCGTCTGCAAAACAATGAAAACTAATTCCATGCTTACGAATGACTGAGCCTAAAGGTAGCATGTACAGCGAAAACAGCAAGGGACCTAAAACTGATCCTTGTGGTTACTCCATATTTCACCCTGACGTGCTCAGAGGAATCACCATTTACATTCACATACTGATAGCGGTCTGAAAGGTAGGATCTGAACCAAGAGAGGGCCACTCCGCTGATACCAACAACATGTTCAAGTCTATCTAGGAGAATGGCATGATCAACAGTATCAAAAGCAGCACTAAGATCAAGCAGCACTAGGAGCGAGGCATAGCCCTGATCAGCAGATAAGAGAAGATCATTCACTACTTTCAGCAGAGCAGTCTCTGTGCTGTGGTTGGCTCTAAACCCAGACTGAAACATTTCATAAATATGGTTTTCCTGCAAGAATGAGGTTAGTTGACTGGCAACAACTTTTTCTATTATTTTGGAGATAAATGGGAGATTAGATATTGGTCTGTAGTTTAACATTACCAGGGGATCCAGGTTGGGCTTCTTCAGCAAAGGTTTAATCACTGCTAATTTAAGAGATTTGGGTAAATAACCAATGCTAATAGAGGAGTTAACTATTGCTAGTAGAGGTTTAATCACTACTGGAATCATCTCTTTGAGTAGCCTTGTTGGAACAGGATCTAACATGCAAGTAGATGAATTTGAGGAAAGGATTAAAGACGTTAGATCTGACTGGTCAACCGGAGTAAATGATTCAAATAAGATGGCTGCAGTATTAGTACTTGCCTTGTGAAGGCCAGCCACTGTAGTTACTTGAGATTTTAGAATATTCTGTCTAATTGAACAAATTTTTTGGTCAAAAAAGTTCATAAATTCGCCACTAGAAAACAGTGTCTACTAGTGTCTAATCATAGTCTCTTTGATTTAGAAATTTGTTAAAAATTTATATAAATGCAATTTAAGTTTGAAGGAGAAAAAAGGAGTTTGGGATGCCGACTTGCGACTGGCGTGATGCTACCGAGAAGCAGGAAGTTACATGATGTGGCGCAAGAACCGAGTGATTATTGTGCTTGAGAAAAAGAGATGCCAAACTTCCAAAATATTAACAACATACTGGATTACCTTCATGGAAAATATAGTGACCCTGTCACAGATTAACTTTTGGACATGGACTCACTGATAGATGCCAGCTTGTGGACAACTAACATTGATCATGACAAAGTGGAATATATTTGAAAAGAGCTGTTATGAAGCTGACTTCTGTCCTCGCTGACATAACCACACAGTCCACCATCTTTCTCCCAGTCAGAGGCAGAAAAAAAAGAAAAGGAAAAAGGCACTTTTTATTTTCAGTAGCTAACCAGTTCTTAAACTATGTATTTACATTCTTAAAATAAAAATAAAAGTTTTTTGAATAATGTCTGCTTTTTGAAAAATAAATTTAGGACATTTTTAAGCCATATTACCTAGCCCTAGTTGGGACTTTTTTTAATCATGTTTCGGTTTCATTCAAATATATTAGCCTTCATTTATCAAACTTGCGTTCGCCAGAAAAACGGATGTACGATCATTTCAATGCCAATTTCGTGATTTATAAATTTTGGTGTGAGCGTAGGATACACAAAAATCCGCGCCAGCTCTCAGATCATGTACGCACTTTTCTGTCAGTACGGACTCGCGCTGTAGCAGAGGACATCAATCTGTGTCAGAGAATTAATTACAGCATAGATGGCCTTAAATTATGTTAAGCATTAATGTTTCAGGTGATGTTTATTGTGGGTTATATATGATTAATGAACTTTCTTTATTGACTTATCTAATTGTAAGATTACAGACTGCAGTAATTATAAATGTTCCATGCGCAAAGTTACGTTATTGCAGACATGCCTATAGCTACCATTATTTTTTCATATTTTATGTCATTATATTTGCTCAGCAAAATTTTACCATCAGGGAATTTTAGTCAAGATTCAAGATTCTTTATTTGTCACATGCAAATTATACAGGTACAACATGCAGTGAAATGTATCCTGATCCGCTCTTGACAGTGCAATTAAGGCAGAAAAATTAAAAATAAAAATAGTAAAATAACAAGGAGAATAATAGAACCTTAAAATAACTTCGAGATAAGGAGATAAAGGGAAATAACGTAGAATAACTTAGAAATAAGGAGATAAAGGGAAAGAGATAAAAAAGAAAATAAACTGTGACATATACAATAAGGTGCGATGGATTAAAAAGGTGCAATGAGTGCAGTGTGCATGTTCTTAAAGTGCCAAGTGCAGCTGCACAGCAGATATTGAACAGTGAAATGTCAGACATCATAAATGATCATAACAATATGGAGTTACGAAGCAGTATGGTATGACAAATTAAGACATTTAGAGAAAAAACATGTCCTTGTTCAGAAAACGGATGGCTTGAGGATAGAAACTCCTCCTGAGTCTCTGTTTTGGCTATGATGGTGCGGAACCTTCTGCCTGATTTCAGAAGATGAAAAAGTCCATTTCCGGGATGAGCTGAGTAACAATTCTGATTGCCCTGGTCCTACATCTCTTGGTGTAAATATCCTGCAGGGAAGGAAGAGCTGACGTGCAGCAGCGCTCTGCTGCCCGGATCACTCTCTGGAGGGCTTTCTGGTCCTGAACACAGCAGTTCCCATACCAGGACAAGATGTTCTGAGTGACGATGCTCTCCACAGCACCAGAGTAGAAAGCTTTCAGAATGGTAGGGGAAACCCCAAACTTCCTCAGCTGTCTAAGGTGGTACAGACGCTGCTTTGCCTTCCTGACATGAACATTAATATGTTCAGTTCATGTCAGGTCCTTAGTTGATGGTGAGGGGTCTGTAGTCACGGTGTTTCCTGCTGAAGTCCACCACCAGCTCCTTCGTCTTGCTGACGTTCAGCTGGAGGCAGTTTTCCTGACATCAGAGTGCCAGGTTCTCCACCTCGTCCATGTAGGTTGTCTCATCGTTGTTAGAGATTAATCCCAACACCACTGTGTCGTCCACAAACTTCACAGTGTTGTTGGAATTGTGAGTGGCCACACACTCCGAAGTGTAGAGTGAATACAACAGCGGAGAGAGCACACAGCCTTGAGGAGCTCCTGTGTTGGTGGTGATGCTGCTGGAGACACACCTGCCCGCCCGCACCACCTGAGATCTGCCTGTGAGGAAGTCTAGCACCCACGTGCACAAGCGGTAGTTGAGTCCTAGGTCTCTCAGCTTAGTAAACAGTCTATAGGGCACTATTGTGTTGAACGCTGAGCTGTAGTCAATAAAGAGCAATCTCACATAGTTACCCTGTTTCTTGTCCACATGGCTGAAGGAGGTGTGTAGGACGTGGGAGATGACATATTGCTGGGTTTCCTGGTGTGATTGGTGCGATAGATTGTACGGATGTGTGTCTGAAGCCGCCATCAATGGATGATTATGCATACATCAAACGCAAAAAACTGAGACAGGACCTTGTTCATCAGTTTTAAAATGTAAGTGCTAAATGCTTATGTTTGACCGAACATTTGTAGACACCTTATTCTTGTTGATTTTTTTCATGGTTTCATTTATGTCATTTGTGTCATTAATTGAAACGAGAGAGCGGTGTATCTCAGCTAATAAACGACAGATCTCCGATTGTCTCTGCAGTACTTCTTCAGCCAGGACCCATTCTTTATCGTGCTTGTACAATGACATTGAAGGCCATGCTTTCAGTGCAATAGTAATAATAGAAAAAGTCTTCTCCACCTCGGTTGTAATGAGGTTGATTTCCACTTCAGAGAAATTCCTCTTTTTTGCCGTCTTCCGTTCCTCAACGTCGCAAAGTTTGTGGGCGCAGGCTATGTTTGGGACAAGGCGTTTATCACTGTATGTCATCCCCTCTCTTCTAACAAGAGTCTGTAAATGTCTGGGGACTGAGGAGATCAGTTGCTCGAGTTTTTGGAGAGGAACGTTGTCCCATTCTTATCTGATACAGGATTCTAGTTGCACAATTGTCCTGGGTCTTCTGTGTCATTTTTTTGCGCCAAATGCGCCCTTCTTCTACGAAGCCATGATGTTTAATTGATGCAGTGTGTGGTTTGAAATTGTCATTCCTGGAAGGGACGTCATCTGGATGGAAGCATATGATGCTCTAGAATCTGGATATACCTTTCAGCAGTGATGGTGCTTTTCCAGATACGCAAGCTGCCCGTGCCATATGCACTAATGCACCCCCATACCATCAGAGTTGCTGGCTTTTGTACTGAGCACTGATAACACGCTGGGCGGTCCTTCACCTCTTTAGTCCAGATGACACTGTGTCCCTGGTTTCTGAAAATAATTTCAAATTTAGATTTGTCTGACCACAGAACAGCTTTCACTTTAAATGAGCTTTGGCCCAGAACAGACGTCGGTGCTTCTGGGTGATGTTCAAATACGGAGTGTTGAGTGGCATCTGCGGATAGCACAGCAAATTGTGTTTTCTGAAAGATATTCCTGAGTCCATTTAGTGATGTCCATTAAAGAATCATGCCTGTATGTAATGTATATGATTTGATTATGTTAGGAACTGTAGATGATGATATATTAAACCACTTTGTGCTGAGCAACATTTTTCTGCAATTCCTCCACTATTTGTCGACGCAGTATTAGGATACTTGGTGATCCTCTGCCCATATTTACTTTTGAGAGATACTGCATCTCTAAGATGCTCCTTTTATACCCAAGCATGTTAATGACCTGTTGCCAATTGTCCTAATTAGTTGCTAATTGTTCCTCCAGCTGTTGCTTTTTTATACCCCTAACTTTTCCAGCCTCTTATAGCCACATTCTAAATTTTTTGAGATGTGTTGCTGTCATGAAATTTAAAATGAGCCTATATTTTTCATGAAATTGCAAAATTTCTCACATTTGATATGTTTTCTGGGTTCTGTTATGAATAAAATGTGGTTTTATGATAATTCCATATCATTGCATTCTGTTGTTATTTACAGTTTGCACAACATCCCAACTTTTTTGGAATTGGGATTGTATTCAAGGTTAAAATGTGTGTTACATACTGTAGGCTCGACTGAAAAAATGCTGGTCTGTAGACCCAGAGCCAGGTGTGAAATGGCAGCTGTGACTTTTATCTTGCAAAGATCTGCAGAAAGAAACATGTAGGTTTAGTTTGGCGGGTAGGCTGTAGTTCCTCAATTTGCTGGAATAGGTTTTTACTCCTCTGCCAAAGCAGTAGAGAATATCAGATGTGGGAATATTTTACCTTACTGACCTTAACATTACATTATTGTTTGTAAGTTGTAATTTTCATTGTGTGGAAGAAACTAGAGTGTTTTCAGTTTGTGTACATGTTCTGTTAATTTCCTTACTTGCGTGCTTTTTAAAGATTGTGAATGAAGCTGCCAAGTACCGGTACCGTTCAGGTAATCTTTACGACTGTGGCAACCTGACTATCCGAGCACCATGGGGATGTGTGGGTCACGGCTCCCTCTACCACTCCCAGAGTCCAGAGGCATTCTTTGCCCACTGTCCTGGCATTAAGGTAAACGAGAAAATCTGCTCTTTTCATCTCTGCTACCTATTCTGACAGTTTGTAGATCTCAACTCATGATGAGAATGCAAGGATGCAGAGGTTAATCAACGCTTCACTTAATCTATACATTTTGGAAACTGTGACATGAAACAGGAAGTACAATTCAAATACTAAAAATAGGGCTTATTCTCAGGTACATCAGACACTTGGAATTCATATTAACAGTGTAACAAGGCTAGTGTGGTTCAATAACAGAATTGTAGTTCCCCCACTCAAGCCATGTTCATCTTTCAGGCTTATATGACTACACGTCCTCCATATAATAATTTACACATTCAGTGGTCTGTCTCTGTATAGAGAAATTCTTCACCTACATTGGTTTCAACATTACCTCATTTCTATAACTTAATCTAATTGCTCTCTCAGGTGGTTGTCCCACGAGGTCCTATCCAGGCCAAGGGTCTGCTCTTGTCGTGCATCGCTGATAAGAATCCCTGTATCTTTTTTGAGCCCAAGATTCTGTACAGAGCGGCAGGTTAGTTCCTATGTAATTTTCTGCTATTGGAAGCAATTAATGGTTGTAACACATCTATTTTGTGTGAATAGAAATCAGGCTATGATATTCTGCTTGGTGTGTTATCTAATGCAGCGTTTCCCAATCCCAGTCCTCGCGCCCCACCGCTCTGCACATTTTCGTATTTCCTGCACTGTTGCACGCTGGTCCTATGTTGCTAATTAGCTAATCAGTAGTATCAGCTGTGTTGTGGCTCGGAAAAGTCGAATCTGTGCAGAGCGGTGGGGCGCGAGGACTGGGATTGGGAAACGCTGATCTAATGTGTAGTATGTTCACGTTCACATGGTACTCTTAGAAAGCGTAAAATTAATCTTTGCCATGTTTTGTACTGTATTTGTCTGTACTATATTCTAATTGTTCTCTTGCACAGCGGAGCAGGTCCCAACTGAACAATACCACCTACCACTGTCACAGGCTGATGTTGTGCAGGAGGGAAGTGATGTCACACTGGTTGCCTGGGGAACACAGGTAAACCACATAAGTAATAGTATAGTCAAAGTCAAAGTCAACTTTATTGTCATCTCTGCTATATACTGTACAGATACATAGAGAGACGAGACGACGTGGCTCCAGGTTATTTTCAGTGCAAACAAACAAAGAACAGTAGAACAGAGAATAAATAGGCAGTGGCACGACTAGGCACATGGAATAAACAATAAATAAGTAAAATACTAAAATATACATTAAACAATATACGTTTTAAAACCAGACAACATACAATATACATTTTAGACTAGACAGGGGAGACAGACATAGAGGTAAACATGTTTGTCAAGTCAGGATGCAGTATTCTTAACAGGTTGAAATTGACATTTACACTGAGTGTGCAAGAGGTAGAGTTATACTAGACAGATACTATATCCGGACTATTTCCAAGTACAATGTTCAGTATGTGTGCAAATATGCAAACATTTAAACAGGTGCAAATTGACATTTTACATTGGATGTGCAGGAGGTAGAAGGTTATAATATGACAGATACTATATTCGGCTATTTATGTGTACAATGTTTCAGTGTATGTGCAAAATGTTTCAGTGTATGTGCAAAAGGTCGAGGGTAATTGCGTTCAGGCATCGCACATGTGTAAATGGGGACAATCCAGTATACTGGAGTCATTGATTTGATTAGAAAAATAGAAACAGATTCGATAATTAAGAGCAGAGCTTTGTTGAAAAGCATTACTGTCTTTGTCTTCACTCCATTGCTTCCTTTATCCATCAATAAAATGTATTCCTGCTGATGGTAGAACTACCTCTTTTGTTTGCGATAATATATGAAAGGTGCTGAATCAGTCTGTTAATGACGTATACTTTTGAGGACCTAGTTGGAGTGGTACTTTTTTAGGCTTGTGGCCAAATTAGATGTAAGCCACAGGTTAGGTCTGTTACTTTCTTTGCAGGTTCATGTAGTGAGGGAGGTTGCTGCTATGGCACAGGAGAAGCTTAGAGTGTCTGTGAGGTCATTATTGCCAGACCATTTGCCGTAGGATACACCAGAAACTGTATGTAAAGGTAGGGTAAGCTACATTGTCTCATGAATATTATGTAGCAAGCATTTTTATATATTCCAGCCACCATTTGGCACATGTTCTTATTTAATATTTACTATTAAATGAGTATATTGTCATGATCAGAAATTCTAATATGGGTGGTTTTCATCACAGTATGTGCAACAAAGTATATCTTCTCTCCTCTTAATAATTTATATGCTGGTATTTGACAGTCAGATAAGCTGAGATGCAGTTAGGTTAGAGTCTTTAATTGAATTTTCTACTCAAGTCTGCAATTTTATTTATTTTTTTCATTATTGATTTTGAGGATTCATTATAGCAGAAAAGGACAGTTAAACAACACAAATTTCTTTGCTATGGATATTCATTCTGATGTTTTCTACTGGCCAGTGTGCAAAGACACACACACACACACACACACACATATATATATATATATATATATATATATATATATATATATATATATATATATATATATATATATATATATATATATACATACACACATAATCCAGTCAGTCTAGAATAAAGACCAGGTTCTACTCTGACATTCTCAAACACTTATTTAATGGAAACTATATATTTAGTGAAGGCGGCTTTTAATAGGGATGCATTGGTTTCTGTATTTTAGCATATATTTTTTTACATCACAAAATCATAATTTATACTTTTACCCATTTTCTTCTGTTTTCGTGCACTAGGCCTACTATTAATGACCAATTATTTTGTTAATGGAATTTAGGGGTCCAAGCACGAAGTGCTATGAAACACTTGTAATTGTTCAGTTTCCTTATTATTAGGGGTCCATGCAGGTGCTACTAGAACCCTGTAGTATTGTCTGGTTTTGAGGTCCATGCAGTGCAACTGCTGGAACCCTATTGGAATCGTGCAGATTTTTTTAATTAGGGGTCCATGCAGTGCAACTGCTGGAACCCTATTGGAATCGTGCAGATTTTTTTTCATTAGGGGGCCATGCAGTGGAACTGCTGGAACCCTGGAACCAATGCTGATTTTGGGTAATTATTATTATTATTAGTAGGGCCATGCGAATTGCAACTCAAATGCGGGCCTCATGAGCTCGTCTTGGTTATTATTATTAGGGGTCCATGCAGTGTAACTGCAGGAACCTATTATTATTAATAGCAGTTTGTTTTTTTAGGTCCGTGCAGTGTAACTGCAGGAGCCTATTGTTTTATCGCGGATTTTTTAGGGTCCATGCAGTGTAACTGCAGGGGAACCTATTATTTTGTCTGGAATTTTTTAAAATTTATTATTATTTTTCTGCCTTAAAAGCGCGTTGTGCAGCCCTAAACCATCGTCGTCACAAACTTGAAACTTTTGTGGTTAGGTAGTAAAATCCTCCCGCTGCTCTCCAGGTGCATGCCGACAGCCAAATACAGCCAGCAGGCTGTCTGGCGAAAACAAGCAACGTTAAGGTGTAGAACTTGTGACAGGTGTGGTCAATTTTAAGAAATTCAACGATTCTTACTCATTGGGGTGAAATGAACAACACTAAGTGGGACTATTGACTTCTGCTAATGAGATTTTTGCTAATTTGCATAATTTGCAAAAACCTACTTTCTGAGCTAGTCCTGGATTTTGTCCAATCTGGATAATAGCGGTGTCATTTGAATCAGCAGACTGTCATGTCAATAATTATCAAAAACATTTTGGTATTTTCGAAAATCAAAATGGCTGCCATATGCAAATTAATGTTACTGTCATTGCATATATTAGCTTACTTACACCGTGTGTATGGCCTAGTAGCTCAAAATGTACAGTGAACACCTCAAGACATAAATTCTAGCTCATTTTCACAATATCATGCAGATCAACAAATACTATTATAGAAAACTTGCCAATGACCAAAATCGCCAAAAAATTGTCTAAAAAAATGCTTTCTTCGCGACCAACACAGTTTACCTCTGATAGCCAATCGACATGAAACTTGAAAGACATGTTAACATCTGGGCTTAGATCATACAGTTCAAATTTCATAAAATTTGGCCACTAGGTGGCGCTATGGTAAGCGTCCAAACATTGCAATGGTTTTTGGCAATAACTCAAGAAAGGCGTCATGAATAATCACAAGATACGTTTGACTGCTGCCTACTGCTAAGAGAGTCAAATCTTAAAATATGCATCATTGTCCTCAGTTTATCTTTTTTGTCATTTACATAATTTACCCACTACTCAGGCAAAAAAATTACGCACCACTCCACTTCAGTTGGTGGCGCTATAATAAGCTATTTTGCAAAAATCTTATATCATCCTATTCCTTGGCTCAAGCAGAATCTTTTAGACCCTCACATCTATTTCCACCATATTAGATTTTTTGCTAATTTGCATAAAATGAAAACACATCTTTTTCGAACTAGTCCCTGGATTTTGTCAATCTGCATGCAACTGGTATCTTTTTGAATCCCAAGACACTCTTCTTTAATTATTATCGAGCACATTTTTCACATTTAGGTCTTCATTTTTCTGTAATTTGCAAATAAATGTGGTGGAAGCAGCATAGAGACTCCAACGTAAAACACCTAGTGTCATAGAACTCTCCGGCTCTGGGTGGGCTACAGCTTTGAAATTTGCTTGGAGTAGGTCCAGAGGACTTCCGACCCTCTACTCAGCCCCAAAAATTGCACCACTCTGCCAGTTGGTGGCGCTATAATAAGCTATTTTGTGTTTTGCCTAATGACTTTTGAACCGTAGCACCGATTTTCAAAATTTGTATACCTTCTTAATCCCTGCATCATTAAGTCTTTCTAGACCACACCCATCTATTTGGATTTCTAAGCTAATTTGGATAATAATATGCAAACATTTTGTAGAAACAAGAAACCGTAAGACCTATAGCTTTGAAATTTGGCACGTAGGTCAGGACCCCAGCCACTACTCAGGCAAAAAAATTGCACCACTCTGCCAGTTGGTGGCGCTATAATAAGCTATTTAGCGTTTTGCCTAATAACTTGTCATTTTTCAACACCTGTACACTTCAATTCTTCAAAGACTGATAAGACTGCAAACTGCATGGCCCCCTGTAATGACTGCTTGCAGTTATATTTTAATATTGAACTAATCTTAACCTGTGTATTAAATTTGAACTCTCACCTGGACTCTGTCATTTGGAATGAGTTGGGACCTTTTGAGCATTTTTAAGCACAAACTGAATACCAAAATTAATATTTATTTTGAACTAATGTTTGCTGTGTGTGTTAAATGTTCACATACCTCCGATGCAGAGACCATTGTACTACTTCACTTTTACCCTTACTGTCATCAAGGCTTGTGGGAGGGTTTGACCTGTTAATATGTAAAGTGCTTTTGTGACAATGTCTGTTGTAAAATAAAATTTGTTATCAATCAAATTCCAACTAGTATTAGTATAAACATTCCTTCATTATTTGCAGTTGAATAAATTTAATAGTTAAATTTTCTGTGTTACTGTAGTCAGTGGTGAGCCAGTGATTTTACTGATCAGTCATGAGGCTCCAGATTACTGGTGGATTGCTGCAGGGATAGGCTCTACTGTTCAGGTAAGAACCAGAGATATGTGTGCGGGAAGAAGAGAAACATATTTGTCATCTGCATGTGTTGACATACAGTACTGTGTGTTAGCTTTAGGCAGGTGTGAAAAAATGTTGTGTTTTCACATAGAAATTCTAATAGTTTATTTTTATCAGTTTGCAAAATGCAAATTGACTTAACAGAAATCTAGATTCGATGTTGGTGTGACCCTTACATTGACTGATGAGACAAATGTAAGAAATATTTGACTGTAGCGAAATTTGCGAAATGCTGGAGTAAGGATACTATAATAAGTGACTGCAAAGCAACAGCGAATCATGATGGAAATTCCCTACAAATCTGGGGTTAATTCTGTAAAAGCTTGTTTGAGAGTTTTCGTTAGGATTAATGTTGTCTTTAATGCTGACAAGTATAAACAATCTGAATCCACCATCATGTAATAGCAAGGAAACATCGAAAGGACCAATGTCACCATAAGCAAAGTGGTCAACCAATCAAGATCACTCCAGTAGCAAAGTGTGTAATAGTTGGCAAGGTCACTAAGGATACCAGGATAACTTCTAAGCAACTAAAAGGGTGTGCATGCTTGAAGTTGCAAGTAGAAACAGCTTCGCTTCTGCCTTTCACATCAATTAAAGTCAAACCCGAAGATACAATGCACCCTCTAGAGTTTGCTAACATGGATTTCTGTCCATTGGACTCTAGCTGTGGAACTCACTGGAACTCACTGTCTCACAGTGATGTTATCAGTAGGCAAGATATAGAAATTTTTGGATTATTGCGTTAGCAAATCAATTCTTTATAATGATTTTTATATTCGCATTGCATTTACAGCATTTAGCAATGACTCTTATCACAGAAGCGACTTCTATTTTATAAGTACAGGGCCAGTCTCCCTGAAGCAACTTGGGGTTAAGGGTCTTGCTCAGGGCCCAGTGTTGGTATGCCAGAGGTGGGATTAGAGCCTCAACCTACCAGTACCACTGGGCACTACCACTAGGCACTAACACCATGGTGGCATTCATGACCGCGGTCTTAATAAAGTACAACAAAATTAATTTATATATATACAGACCATCTCAAAAAATTAGAATATTGTGAAAAAGTTCAATATTTTTTGTCACTGATTTCAGAAAGTGAAACTCATATCATTATATTGAGTGTATATAGGTCATTACATAGAGAGTGAGAGTATCTCAGGCTTTATTTTGCTTGCTTAATGTTGATGATTCATAAGCATATATAATAAAACCCAAAATTCAGTGTCTCAGAAAATTAGAATATTGTAAGAGATTATGGTGTCACACCTAATCAGCTAATTAACTCAAAACACCTGCAGGTTTCCTGAGCATTTAATTGGTCTCTCAGTCTGGATCAAGTTGGCTACAATTATGGGGAAGACTGCTTTACAACTTGACAGCCAGAAGACAGTCATTGACACTCTCACAAGCAGGTGGCCACAAGGTCATTCACTAAAAGGCTGGTTGTTCACAGAGTGCTGTATCAGCATATTCATAGAAAGTTAGTGGGAGGAAAAAGTGTGGTAGGAAAATTTTGAGTCAGCCAGCGTCATTCCCAAGAATTTGGGGGAGCATCACAAAAGGATTGGACTGAGGCTAGATCAGCACATCAAACCACTTGGTGCACAGGCAGATCCTAGACATGGGCTACCAAATGTAGCATTCTCATATCAAAGCCACAACTAGATTAGAGACAATGTCCAGAAGCGTCTTACCTGGGCTGAGGAGAGAAAAAAGAACTGGACTGTTGCTCAGTGGTCCAAAGTCCTCTTTTCAGATAGTAAATTTTGCATATTTATTTGGAAATCAGGTCCCAAGAGTCTGAAGACTGGAAGGCACAGAATCACGTTGCTTTGAGGTCAGTATGGAAGTTTCTACAGTCAGTGATTTGAGGTGCCATGTCATACTCGCTGTGTTTTCTGAGTCCACAATCCAAGCATAGCCATCTACAGAAATTTTAAAGCACTTCATGCTTCCTTCTGCTGTCTAGTTTTATGGAGATGCTGATTTCATTTTCCATCAGGACTTGGCACCTACCCACACTGCCAAGGGTACCAAAAGCTGGTTCAGTGACCATGGTGTTACTGTGCTTGATTGGCCAACAAACTGCCTGACCTGAACCCATAGAGAATCTATGGGGTATTATCAAGAAGATGACAGAGACAACAGACCCAACAATGCAGATGACCTGAAGGCACTATCAACCTGGGCTTCCATTACACCTCAGCAGTGCCACAGGCAGTCAGCCTCCATCTTGCGCTGCACTGATGCAGTAATTCATGCAAAAAGGGCATCAACCCAAGTGTGTGCATAAGAAATGAACACTTTTCAGAACTTGTGACATTTCTGCTTAAAATGTCCTTTTATTGATCTTATGTAATATTCTATTTTCTGAGAAAATGAATTTTGGGTTTCATTATCCAGTAAGCTATAATCATCAACATTACAGAAATAAAAAAGGCAAATATTTCACTGTATGTGTGTAAATGAATCTATATAATGTAAGTTCACTTTTTCTGAAGGAGTGACAAAAATTTGAAGACTTTCATGATATTCTAATTTTTTGAGATATGGTCTCAATAATATTATATATACAGTACTGTGCAAAAATTTTAGGCAGGTGTGAAAAAATGCTGTAAACAAAGAATGCTTTCAGAAATATAAATAATGATTGTTTATTTTATCAGTTTACAAAATGCAGTGAATGAACAAAAGAGAAATCTAAATCAAATCAATATTTGAGTGTTATTACATACTTCAAACCAGCATCAATTCTTATAGGTACACTTGCACAAAGTCAGGGATTTGTTTACAGCATTTTTTCCACACCTGCCTAAAACTTTTGCACAGTACTGTAATAACAATAATATATATATATATATATATATATATATATATATATATATATATATATATATATATATATATATATATTACACACACACACAAGAACACACACACATAAGAACATTTTTTATTTCTGCATAAGTGACCTAAAACATCATCTTCACAGAAGTCCTAAAAAAAAAAAAGGTAAACAGAACCCAGTTAAACAAATGAGACCAAGATATTTTACTTTGAGGAAAATATTTCAATATTTCATATCTGTTAATGGCAAAAATATGTAAACCTTGCTTTCAGTATCTGGTGTGATGCCCTTGTGCAACAATAACTCCAACTAAACATTTCCTGTACTGGTGATCAGTCCAATTACTGGTTTTAACCCATTACTGTGTACAACTCTGGGATGCTGGTGGGTCTCCTCAAATGATCTGCTCACTTCAGGTCCTTCCACATTTCGATTAGTTCGGGTATATATATGGTACCAGTCAAAAGTTTGGACACACCTTCTCATTCAATGTTTTTTCATTGTTTTTATTCCAATTCCAAAAAGGTTGGGATTTTGTGAAAATTGAAAAAAACAGAATGCAATTATGGAATTCTCATAAGCCTATTTTATTCATAACAGAACACAGTGTAAGTTCACTCCTGCGAACTTCAGAAATGTAAGTTCCTGGCGCGGGGAATTGTCACTATGTTGGTGTACCTGATGTTTTATCTTTTAGTAATCAGTTTCATAAAATTACTTGCATCTAAAAATATTGTGAATTTAATTGACATTAAATTTGCAATAATTAATAGATGAATTAATTAAGTTTATTATCACAACTATAATTTTACTTAGTTAATAATAACGACTTAAGTTCTGAAGGTTAATAGTTCGGCGATAGTACATTGGCTTCAGTCAGTATCTAGATGACACTACAGACAGAATTCAATAAAATAGGCGTTTATTGACAGCATAATGGCAAGCAAAGTAGTCATCAACAATACATTCTGATTTCGGTTTGGAGTCATAGACCTGGAGTGTTACATATGTGTGTGTCTTTGAGAATGTGATGGTGTGTGCCTGTGTGTCTGTGCGTGTCTATGACATGAAAGGTGAGGCGATGATCGTGATATGTACTGTGGATATGTCTTTGAATGGTAAGTGTGATTTCGCGCATGTCTGCGTCTGCGAACCGTGAGGCGTGGTTGCGTAATATGCGTTAATGGGGAAAAGAGAGCTGTATCAGTGCTTTTGGTATTTATATTTAAAATTCACGTGCCTACTAAAAGATTTGATATGATCCTTTGTTCTCTCTCGAGAGAACAAAGCAATAAATACAAGATTGGAATTACACAAGAACAATAGCCTCCGGAGATTTGAATTTACACCACTGTATACGCAAACTTTCGCTCCACACTTAGTTATAACATAGATCTAAAAACAACCTCTGATATTAAAGCAACATTCAATGTAGTAAAATATTCTTTAACCCAGAATCATTACCACTGACTGGAATCACTATAACCTGACCGTGTTAGTACGTGAGAAGGAGAAGAAGAAAGTTAGGAGCTCGCATGCAAATACTTGCGCGTCCGCGCGAGTTAGATAAGATTAAAAATCTACGCACCACGGAGATTTCTCCGTTTAACCTTCCGTTTTAGCTGGCTTAAGCAGTAAGGTTACAAGGTTTATACAGTTAGACTAACTAACAGATACACTGAGAGTATTCTCATAACTTTAACTAAACACAAACACTGCCCAGATGAAACAGGCTTGCTTTGAGACGAGAGCACTTCGAAGGGAGCGCGGGCCGAATGTTGCTCGCGGCGCCGCATCGAATGGGGGTTCTGGCGTGTTGGTGAAAGTCCAACGGTGCAGGGAGTCCGATGAGCGGAGCCTTTCGACGTCCAGGCGGGAACCTCACGAGGAGTGGCTGCCGGACCACACGTTGCACGAGTTGAAGTCTGGACTGGAAACTTAGGGTGTTCCTCCCGGGGAATCGTGACGATTTCAGGAACGGAGAGAAGTCTTGGAGGTCCGGGCTGTCCACGAATCTCTAACATCAACCGTCGACTTGCAGTTGAGAACTTGGCTAGCTTAAAAGGATAAAACGCGTTTGAGCTGGAGAAGTTAGTCTCGTCACACGGGCCCGTGTGCCAGACAAAGACTTTTGTTCTCCTAAAATTGATCTGCAGATGTTTCTCTCTCTTTGTGATCTCACCTTGATAGCGAGTTCTGAGAGCGCGGAACAATGGAGTGCACTCTCTTTTAAATGTCCCTCCTTCCAGGAAGTGGGAGGTCTGTGGGTTTAGGACTCTCCCCTTATGTTGTTGCAGTTGAGCGCCCCCTATATGTGTGGCATGGTACCTACAACAGAAAACATAAAATGTTGAAACTGAGACATTTAGCAATTTCATGAAAAATATAGGCTCAAAAATACAGTTCATAACATAATCAAAAGATTCCGAGAATCTGGAGAAGTCTCTGTGCATAAGGGACAAGGCTGAAAAACCATACTGGATGCCTGTGATCTTTAAGGCCTTTAGGCGACACTGCATCGCTAACAGGCATGATTCTTTAATGGACATCATTAAATGGACTCAGGAATATTTCCAGAAAACACTGTCAGTGAACCCAATTTGCCGTGCTATCCCGCAGTCCAGATCTTTTACCCACTGGGACATTTGCTGCATCATAAAGCAAAAAATACGACACAGAAGACATAGGACCATAGAGCAACTAGAGTCCTGTATCAAACAAGAATGGGACAACATTCCTCTCTCAAAACTCGAGCAACTGATCTCCTCAGTCCCTAGACGTGTATACACTCTAAAAAGAAATACTGCATATTACTTAATTTAATTAGTGTAACATTTTTACACTTAAAAATATTGAGTTGATTTGAAAGCCCTCAAATTGATTATAACAAAACAGGAGTATTAAGTAAATTTAAGTAATATTTTCAATTACATCTGAATGAACTGTCTTGTCACAAATACCACATAAATTGAGTAAATGTAACTAAAAATACTTTGTGAACCAGATGAAATACATGAGTAGAAGGCACTAAAGGAAATAAGTAAATGTAACTGAAAACATTTGTGGTAGTTACTAAAAAAAATGTAACTACTTTTTTTTGGTTGTTTTTTTTACTTAATTGACTAGATTTGACATTATTCAGTAAAAAATAACCCACACAATATAACCAACATCTCACAAAACATGAAAACCTTAATTGAAAACATTTTTGCTATAGAAAATTACATTTCTTTTTAGCATATGGAACTACCAGCAGTAACATTCTTTCTGGTGTATATTGCACATAACCAAAAAGTGCATTTCAATAGGGATTTTTTCCACCAACACTTAGCAAAAGACACTTCTCTAAAAGAACAGGAGATATACTGTATTACAAAAGAGAGATTAAACTGTTGTCATTTGAGCCATTACAAACTGTCCCTCTGACTTTAGTACTCAAATTATCTTGACACTCCAACTCGTGCTTTTGTACACACTGAAATTTCTCACAGTGACAGAAAATACAAACCTTTCTCCTTAAAAACTACAACATTCAAGTAACTGTGTGTGAATACTGTATTGAAACTAAATTCAAAATTGGATGGCTCATAGCTCACAGGAATGATCAAAGAAAAAACAAAATGCATATCAATGCCAAATAGAAAAGTGCATTAAGAACATCATCAGATCACACAATCAGTCAGGCAACACTTGGAGATGATTTGACAAAACGAACCCATAGATTGTCCATGTTTCTGCCCTGAAGAGGCCTTGCACAAATGATCGAATTAAGTGTGAGTCTCATCTGTGTGAGTCTCATCTGTGCTCATCCACCCAACTGCCAACTATGTCATTAAATTGTTTTTCAGTCTTTGCACCTTTGTCGACAGGTTTCCAGGATCCACTTCCACAAGCACCCTTTGAAATACTTCAAAAATGTATCTTAGAGTTTTGGGGTATTTCAGGTCCAATGCATAAGTTAGTCCAAGCAAGTAGCAGCAGGCTCTGCTGAGATCCCCGAGGTGGTGGAGTACGATGGAGCCTTCAATGACGAGTCCTACATTCCTGACTTGCCCATTTTCATTACGCACAAGGTAAACAGCCATCACCTCTGCTGCCAGCTCTTCTTCCACATTTGAATTATCGAAATTCTGTAGACACAGTAAAGGAAACATTATTAGTGCAGGCAGAATGTCACCAAAAGAAAATATAAACTAACCACAAAATTAGCTCTGTAAATATCAACTTGTAACTATTGTTTGTGTGTGTGTGTGTATATATGTATATCTATATATACACACACACATACACTTTAGCTGACTTTCTATTAAAGTGAAAACACCTTCAAATTTACACAACACTCGGAAGAAGACTAAAAGCTATTCATTGCACTCACCTCAAATTCCTTGATTAAGGCACCCACATCTTCACCCACGTGATCAATGAGACATCGGATGACAACTTCTCTGGTTTTCTCAGCAGGAATCCCACTCTGTTGAATATAGTAAATGTATTTTAACAGCTGACAAGATACAGCACTCACTCTCCTCAGTTTCTCTCACTCTATATATAGACACACACACACCCCCAACACTGAAACAGTGGAAAAAGGAATGAAAGACAAATCATTATGTAGGGAAGACTGATAGAGGAAAGAATGTAGAAAGTGTAGGTTGTATATAAAGTACAAACAAATAGTAAAAGAAGATTGAGAAACACTAGTGGAATAAAAATAATGGCTGTATAAGGTATATGATCTTGATCTATGATCTACAGAGGAGTCAGTTATGAGTGAAGTTAAATAAGTTTAGATAAGAAAAGAATGGTGGAAAGTCAGGTGGGAGCATCTCAACAGAAAAAAACCCTGAAATACCTGGAGTAAAATATTCATTTCAGTGCGATGTCTCTCTCCAGCAGCACCTTTCTTGGCTTGGAAGATGGCAAGCAGTTTAGGGGTGTAGTGGTCCAGCATGAACATGAATTTGGACTCAAGATTCACAGTGGTAATTCGTTGGAATTCAGCGTTGACCTGGGGAGAAAAAAACAAAAAACGAAGACAAAAAAGGATAGCGCTTAATTTACTAAAAATAAACAATTATTTAGAAATAAACAATACAATTTCAGAATTTCTGCCTTTTCTGCCAAAGGTGTATTTGCATTAAAATGCGTTGCAGAATTGTAATTATCTCACCTGTGACACATCAAACAAGGCAGGCCACCTGTCCTTGATTTCTTTGACGCTCAGTTGAAGATTGACGACATCCCGTCTTCTATGAGCAAAGGTGCTGGACATCAACTGATTGACGGTCGTGCTCTCTCTCTTCTTTAATTCAGACAGAATTTTGAGCCGCTGTTGCTCTTGGTGTTCACCGTTCTTCCCTGATGGATAATGTGGAAGATACTTTACTTCCCCTTTCCTTGCTTTTTTAACATTTTGGGCTGGTTTCCTCTCACTAGGATGCTTGTTGTTTAGAGAATTGCACATAACTTCAGGAAATCCAAGATTTCTTAGCTTGGACCTGTAATTCCCCATTTTGTATTTTAAGCTGTACATCCATCCAATCCATCCGTTGCGACTTCCAGGTTCTGTTAGACACGGGTGTTTTTTTAGCTAAGGCTTCTGCAACCTGTCCAACCTGAAGGCCTGTGGGATAGGCAGTGTAACTGTACATGTAATCTGCCAGTCTTTCCATTATTTCAGACCGGACCCAGGTGTGGTTGAGGACAGTTCCATCTTTCAAAAACTGTTCATTGGCATTCCTCAGAACTGCCTCTGTTGCAACTATAAAAAGTGGAATTTCAATTTCTTTTGGCCACAATGCCCAATTCCCACTAAAAAAGATGGTGTCTTGTGATGACACTGATGATGTACCATCAGACTGGGAGTCTGCAGCAGTAGATGATGACTGTGAAGGCAACTTTTCTGAAGTCACACTTGGGGTGTCACTCACATTGTCTGCATCTGTCACATTGTCAGTCTCTGGTGTTAAGGATAGCACTATGGAAGGAATAATGACCACTTTTATCGACCGCTTATGTTTCACCTCGCTAGTAGAATGAATTGTAAAGAAGTCCCCAAAGTCTTTGTCAAAGTAATGAAGTATGAATTCCTCATGGATCTGGGAAGTGTCCTTCACAGTCTTGTGTAATTGCTCCACTGTGACTGGCATCCCTGAAGACAATGTGAGCTTCTCACTATGATGATCTATAATCACCTTCAAAACAACAGGGTCCATCTGTCCATCTGAAAACAAATCCCAACTTGAAATCAGAGTTGAGTGCTGTACAGTTAGTGCATTTAGTCTTTTCACCTAATGTTGGACTATAATGTGCCTTTTTAAACTGACCATGCATTTTCCTCCCACAAAGTATGCTGCCAAGGGGTATGTATCACTAAGCTGCTTTATGTGCAGCAGAGTCACCTTCCCAGAGTGCTCCAAAACAAACCCTCTATAATGTTCATAATACCAGCTGTTGAGCAACTTAACAGTGAAATTAACATCACTGCCTACAATCACTATCTGTGAAATCTCAACAAAATCGGGTAGACCACCGTTAGATCCATGAGGCAAAATCATCCCAACTACATATCTAGTTCCGTGATATGACGGTGCACTTGTCAGCTCCACTGTGGTTTGTGTTGGATATACTTTTTTTAAAGATTCCTGTATTTCCTCATGCAGTAATGCCAATGGAACACTAGTTACTTTACTCACACATAATGGAGATTTAAAAGTATCAGCATGAAAATGATATGCCATCATCATTTGGTGCTTTGTGGTGAGAGAGAGTAGAATGTTTTTGAAACTGCTTGTATGTCTAACAACACGTTTGAAAAAATTGTGCTTTGCCTCAAAACGCATAGTCCAGACACAAACCAAAGGTCCAAAGCATTTTATCATTTATGACGATGTTCAGATGTCAATGTATCAAGGTAACTAATACTGTCCTCAGTATGAACAGGAGACACCACAAGCTCAGTAATATCTTTTAATGTCATAAGGACTTGCCATGTGGGGTCATTGGATGGCACCTTTGCACCAATTATAAATGGCAATAATCTCAGTAATGTCCAATTCTCATGTGCGTTTCCACCAATGGATCTTAGTGGGATGGGTTGAGGGCAGTCAGTTTTATCAGTCCCATTATATGGAAACTCAGTAATTAAATCATTCAGTTGTAAAACTGTGAAATATTGCTTTTTTACAAACACCTTAAAACATAGTGCCAACTCCAAAGGTATTATTCCTTCTAAGAGGTCATGGAGCACATCTGGTGGGTACCCTGTTACAAAATGGGAATGCTTCAATTTTTCTGTTAAGGGACAAACCTTTTTTACACCAAAACAATGTGACAGATCAGGGTTTTCCTTTACAGATTGAACATGTAAAGTATAATTCTCCTTTGTTCTTGGTGGAAAAGACCCAGAATGCACCTCTTTTTGCTGGTGGTCTGAATGATCCCCAATACAAAATCTACATATGTAATGTCCAGTGAAACTTTCTACCGGGCCACTCAAAGAATGAGCACCAAGATTATCTGCTGAAACACAAAAGACTGAACCTCTGATATGTTTGCCAATGGCAGGGAAAAAATGCCCTCTTCCTCCAATGTAATAAGGTCTTTTAAGAGAGGCTCTAGGACAGTTTCGTATCCGAATTTCTTAACATCATTTGCTTTGCAAATAAGTGCCAAATTAATTGATGTTAATTTGGATCTTAATTCTGATGGCACAAGTACCCAATACACAGCTGCCACTTTATGTTTTTTCCGTGAGGTTCCAAGTGGATTGCATATTTCAAAATCATACACATAAAGTATAAGTGAAATTCTTAGATCCCCATTTGTGTAGAACTCATTTAACCCAAAATATCTGCCATCTCGAAAGGAGGAAAGCTGTGATGCACTGCCTGAATGTCCTGTCAGTATCTTACTCACAATGTCTTTATTGTTTAACAGTTGCTTTAAGGACTGTAGGATAGGTACATATTGAAAGGAACAACTGTTCAGTGGATCCAATATATATTCAGCTGGCTCAATAAAATAGAAGTTTTCTTTAAAGTATTTCCCCCTCTTATATTTTGAATAAAAAGGACCTTCAGGACCAAAAGCTTTAGTTAAAGGTAAAGGTATAATGTGCAAATAAACTGGAGCTGTTCCACCAAGTCATCTAAACATTTGCCTGTGACATTATAAATGCTTTCCAACTTCAGAAAGAGAGAACCAATTACTTCCTCAAATGTACTTATATGGCCTTCACAATCCACATCTACAGTAGAATCTAACTCCACATCATCATTTGATTCCACTGATGAAGAGTGGGTTTCATTCTGTTGAAAACTGGCAGCAATAGGACGTTTTACAATCACATCAGCTTTAAACTTATCACATGAGTAAGATTGGTGTTTTCGACTTCTGTGAGTAGCATAAGTGGCATATATGTTTGTTTTGAACTCACAACCATCAAACACACACACTATTGTTTCTAGTCTCTTAAGATGAGAATTGATGTGTTGAAAATAATCTTTAGTGTTTGGAAAGCGTGAGTTACAAATTTCACATCTCCTTGATCTTCAGATTGCTCAGATTTATGAGCTCTGCATAAGTGTGTACGCAAGCCACTCCAAGTTTTAAAAGAACACGGACAGTTCAAATAAATGCAGGGAAGAAAATGTCCATGACCAAAATGTCTATGTTTAAGCTGATAATGTTTAAGAAGTCCCCTGTCTGATGATGCTGCAAATGCACAGAGTTTACACACCCATTCCATTCACAGTGACCTTTCTCCTTCTGTAACCTAAAAACAATTTCAAAACAAAAACATATAAAAACTTTGTTGGTAAAGAAAACTGGCAGGTGTCTCATAATAAATTTAGAAAAATATAGGGCTTTCTTTCCCAACATTAAATATAAACAACTTACCCTCCCCTCTTTTCTTGAACAGTTGTTAACAAGCTGAAAAGCAAATTAGGAAATTAGTATATTAAATGCATGATTAAACTCCTAGTCATTGTGCATTGCATGCTTCAACACTGGGGTTCTCAAAAATCCATGATTTTGAATTTAAAATGGAAAGAACGAGTGATGCACGGATTCTATGCGTGCTGATAAAGCACCTGGAATTTAAAACCGAGAGTGGAAACAAAGACGCCTCACACCAGGCGTATGGTACGTTCACGCCACATGCAGACCCGGAGCTCTCCAGATGCTAACAACGCAAATTTAACAGCGTAGATAACTTTAGCTGTAAATGGCTTCGCTGTGATACTACTGTATGTGACCGGTGGAATCCTGCCTTGTGTTCTGACAATGAAAGGATGAAACAAAAGAATCTAACTACAGTTCACTTAGCAGTAAGTCAGATGGGTTCTACCTTCTGAGGACGTTCTCCCCTACCAAGTGTTTGAATTGGTTTGGCCCATGTTCCTGCCTAAAAAATGTTAGCAGGCTACTTGGCAAATATTTATTTGTACTTAGCAAGTAGCATATCTAATTTATCTAACCAACAAACAGGCTACCAAGCCAATATTTCAGTACAGCAAGGAGTTATAGCTCATTTAACTAACCAGCCGGCCAGCTAATATTTCAACATAGCAAGAAAGCTAACTAAATTAGCTGGTTCTTTTTTTCCAGAGCAATGCAACAACAAAAAAGTGCGAAGCTAGTAATTTCATTTCAGCTATTTGCTTATCTATTTGTAATTTCAATTCAACATATTGTTAAAGTGAATTGTTTTCTGTTATCTTACAAACGTATAAGCCCCCACCCCACCCCAGTCTGAGGCGTGAAACTCCCGGGCTGAAAATGGGTCTTGCTCCGGCCCTGTTCCCGCCTAAAAATGTTAGCATGCTACTTAGCAAATATTTCTTTGTACTTAGCAAGAATGATATCTAATTTATTTAACCAACAAACTGGCTACCAAGCCAATATTTCAGTACAGCAAGGAGTTATAACTCATTTAACTAACCAGCCGGCCAGCCAATATTTCAACATAGCAAGAAAGCTAACTAAATTAGCTACCTAAACAGATTTAATTTAAACATGAAAAAGTCAGCGAGACAACTTTGTTTTTGAATATTTAATTAAGTACAATTAAGATATGTGCCAAAGAGTAGAAGGAATGTTTCACTTTTAAAACAAAATTACTTTAGTTCTTACCTGTCATACACTGGTTCACCTCGGAAGAGAAATGGCAGAGGGCCTCACGTGGAGAAATCCGTCAGGGAGGAGTGGCCTGTGCGCGCATGCGCGAGTATACTCACTCACAGAAGCACTCTTTCAGGGAGTAGAAAATTGGTCTGGCAAAATAGCATGTTGGCTATAAAATTTATATTTAATTAAAATTGTTCAAATGTACCAGGACATTAGCCCATACATAAATAATTGGCTCGTTAAATAAATAAATTATAAATTATTATATAAGAAATAAATATAAAAAGTAAATAAATATAAATAACGTGCACACACTCCTGAACACACACTTCTGAACTCACACACAAACACACACACAAATCCTAAAACTAATAGGATTTACCTCAAAATTACAAAGGAAAAATGCTGCCTTTTTAATATGGTCAAAATGCTTTTTCAAATCTGTCCCGGAATAACGACGTCACATGTTCCGTTTCCTTGACCATGTCTCTAAGAAAATTGAGTAAATTTCTATAATAATTTCACTTATCGAAATTACTTGCTTTTTGTAATGTATTCTAAAGTAAAATAGTTTGAAAATACAGAAATTATTGCTCATATTTAAACCATTTTATCTGTTAGTCAAATCTTTATTTATTTTAAAGAATTTAACTTAATATAAATATGTATGTTTCACACAAATATTCCTCATTGAGTTCCACTAATGAAAATTGATGTAGTCAACTCAAATACTTATCATAACCCACGTAGGAGTGGACGTTCTCACAACCTTGCGCAACGTTCCCTAAAAGTTCTCTAAAGGTGACGAATGTCCCGAACCTTTACAGAACATTGGAGACGTTCCTAAAATGTCCTCTTTTGGTTATGAAAGTGCTGGTGCTCAATGTTCATTATACGACTTTAGGGGGACGTTCCAGTTTGGTTACTTTTTGGTCACATAAGAACGTTATAAAGAGGACATTCGGGACGTTAACAGAACGTTCTCACATGGTCCTCTTTTAGTCATATAATAACGTCGTTCCCAATATGACTTCATGAGTACGTTCTATATTGGTTATTCTCAGTGTTGGGGAGTAACGGAATACATGTACCGGCGTTACGTATTTAGAATGCAAAATATGAGTAACTGTATTCCGTTACAGTTACCGTTTAAATAGGTGATAATCAGAATACAGTTACTTTGTTGAAATAAATGGATTACACGGCGGTCTTCTCCTGTTTCATATGTTACGCTATCCACTCTCTATCCCCTCTCTAATTTTGGTAATTCCACGCATTGCCGGAAACCCAAACAAAACACGCAATAAGAGGCTCTAATGTAAGCGTCCTGTTAATGTTGGTGGCGTCAGTTACACAATGGACCCGAAGCCAGCACAACAGAGCCAGCAGGGCCCGGGCAGGATGCATTTCTTACTCGGAAATTTCGTCTTTGCTCCTCTACAGTAAATATATTGTCTATTCAGGGAGATTTGCGCTTAACAGCCAATTGGTGGAGAAAAACAAACAAGAATTTGCAGGATGTGATTGCTACATTCATGTAGTTGTAAAAAGCATGACAATATATTAAGTAATCCAAAGTATTCAGAATACGTTACTCACATTGAGTAACTTAACGGAATACGTTACAAACTACATTTTGGGGCATGTATTCTGTAATCTGTAGTGGAACATATTTTAAAAGTAACCTTCCCAACACTGGTTATTCTATGGTCACATAAGGTTACAAAGAGAACATTTGGGACGTTAACAGAACGTTGCTTAGTAACAGAGGCGCAGGAAAAGGCGGCAAAATGCATAACATTGCTCTCTGGACTTTTATAATATACGTTTTTAGTTTGTTTGTTTTTTCGTTTTGTTTACAAAGCTTCGGTGCATAACGGCACTACGTCTGTATTACGAATGTACTGCAAATGCTCTAAAGAACACTGTATATGAGACATACAGCTTTCTGCTTGCAGCGCGTTACGCTCGTCAGGAAAGTGAGTGAAACACACACACAAACAAACATTTTTATCAAATAATACGTCACCAGTAGCGGTTCACTTCCGCGATTTGGTACGATTGTGTTCACATCAGCAGCGAACCGTACCGGAGTTTACAAGAACCGAACCCCAGACCACCCTTTTTTAAACCAATCACAAAGGTTCTGGGCAGCATACGCCCCAATAGCGGGAGCAGAGGGGAGGGACATCCACCTATTCCAGCATCTGTTGGTCCACACGGATGACATTTGGCGGCCTTTTTTCCTTCCAGCAAACAGCCAGAGCTTCTAAGGTGAGTAAAACATGTCTGCTAATTTGATGATCTATTTATAAAATAAAGTTATTTTAATAAGCACTTTTTGTGTAACAAAGTTTTCTGATAAAGAAGCACACTTTATTGTACCGTTCTGACGTGTTCAACATCTAAAACATAAATTATTAATGTACGAACAACTTTACAGT
>JAVGVS010000765.1:0-27140 GCA_032718565.1 Distichodus sexfasciatus
CCCCATACACACACAAACACACACACACACAAACCCACACATCCCCATACACACACTCAGACACACACACACACAGACACACACACACACCTACTTTACCTGGTTCACTTGAATTCCTTGCTCATTAGTGTTAGAGTTGTTTTTGCTGGTGATTGTGTGATTTTTAAAATCTCGCTCATCATTTTGCCGCTCTGATGAGGGTCTTTATCCCCCGCCCCTTTCGTCGCCACGGTTACCAGGTCCTGGCGTCTGGCGTCGACGCTCCGAATGGAGCTTTCAGCCGTAACCATAGTCACCGTGTGGAATTTGGGGAAGACTCTTCTTCTTCTTCTTCTTCCGCTTGGGTGGTCCGGTCCGGGAATGAGGGGGCTGTCGTCATGGTTACGCGGCGTACTGGTCGGCCGGCGTTGGTTACGGGATCTTTTAATCGTCCTTGTAAGGGATAACGTTGAGCAGTGTGACTCTGGTACAGTGAGCAAAGTGGACGATTGTTGGATTCGAAAAACGGGGGGGAAAAATGATATTTAGAAACATTAGGGTAATCATTTAAAATTGATTTTAAAAGAGAAAAAATCCAACAATATTGACTGTAACCTGATTTGTGTTCGGAGGATCTGCATCAAAATTCCAAAATGGCAAATTTATCAATTTTTAAAAAATCAAAACTAGGAGCTGGTTTATTGGAAACTTGTAGCAATTTTATTGGATGCATCAAAACAAAGAATTTACATCCGATTCGATGCGAAACACTTCGGAACGTTTGGCCTCAACTGCGTTACGACGTGAGACGGCAAGTTTTTATTTTTCTTGGAAAAGCTACTTCAGTGATGATTTTTGACCAAAACAAAACAAAAAGTCATGTGGTTGTAGCTACATTTTTCTGTTTTCTCAAGAACTCAATACTTTATTTGAATTTTCTGGATGTAACTTTCCGTGGCGAACTGAATTATTTTTCTTCGCAACCAGTTGACGCAATTTTGTCCAAATTTGGCTGAAAGCATCACGTTGGTCAGTCGCAAACTTTTACAAATATGACAAAAAACTCGATCAGACGCAGAATAACCAGCTTGCGGCACATGCAGCGATGCGATCGGTTTCAAACTACCACAACGTGATCAGACTCACAAAAACGAACAAAACTCGAACGAAAAATACAGCATCCGACTTACGTCTAAAACGATACAGAAGATTTCCGCCAAATCAATCTGTAAAACGGAGTGGCGTATAAGCAAAAATACAAAGAAGGTAGGACATAAAAATTGAAATCATGTTGGTGTACATAAATATTCACAATATCCACACGATTCAAATTTACATAAAAAAACTAACAAATAAAAAAAAAAACACAAGTAATACTGCAGCTCAACACTTTCAGACGATCGTTTAACACGTTGGCAGCGAAAGTCCTTTGCGCAAAAATGTAGACGTTTCCTCTTTATTTCTTTCTGTAATTTTTAACGTTTCTCGTTTTCATTACTTATGATCCGATTTTGTTAGCTATATTAGCAAACATTTAGACATTTTGTTACGTGAATAAAGCACTTATTTTCTAAACAGCAGCTTGAGTCGACTTCAACCTCGCGAAGAGACATTAGCTAGTCGTTAGCTACAAAGCTAGGGATAAAATGTAAGTTAGCCGAATGTCAGCTTAATTATCAAAATCAATTGGAGCGGTTGTCTTCAGATTTCACAAAAATGTTGAAGCCAATTGATAATGTAAAAAAAAATGGTGTAAATTTGTTCCTGGAAAAGTTAACCAGATTTTTTTTTGTTTTTTAATCCATTGGAGGACTTCTCGCTAAAAGCTTTTGCGGATAACGTTCTTAATTTTCTTATACTTTTTAACTGACTAAATACTGTACGACGACACATCAAAATCGGAATCGAAAACTGTCATTGTTGCTTTTATGAACATACGATCGTTTACGAATTATCTTCTATTTCCGACCTCCACAGAAACACGGACTTCGCTGCCAACGTTTTAAATCGTCACATGTAGAAATGTCGTAACAATATTGCAACACTGAAACTGTCCAAACTTCGTTATGTCGCGAAGGGACGTTAACGCACCGTCTTACGCCTAGCGCTAGCTAACTCACCGCCGATGTCCAATCAGAATTCGGAAAGCCGACTAATTTTTGTAGAAGTCTCACATAGAACACAGGCAAAAATCCTTAGCTTAAATATTTTGCTAGCTAAATAAAAGGCGGCGTAATAATCACAGAAACAACTTTTTCGGTGTGATGTTACGTCTAATGATTACGTCGCTTGTTAACCATTGGGCAAGAAATTGCAAAACTGAAAAACAAGTTTCCACATCAGTGGCAAGTTCTATAGCAATATTAGTGCGAGAAGTAAACATTACTAAACATCAATAAAACTACCCGAGCCGAGTAGGGATGCACCGATCCAACTTTTTCAGTTCCGATATTGGTGCCGATACTTGGGCTTTGGGTATCGGCCGATCCCGAGTACCGATCCGATCCGAGTTATTTTTTTTTTACACCTTTACAGCTCTAAGAGAACTTGGGGCGATTGTCTAAACCATGCCCTGCAGTGTCTTGGCGCCTACCCAGGGTTGTTCCCCGACCTTGTGCCCATAAGTTCCTGGGATAGGCTCCGGTGCCCCCACGATGGTTGGGATAATGAATGAATGAATGAATGAAAGAACGTCTACATTGTTTTTAGGTTTATTATAGAGTTTGTGCAGAGTTTTTATTATGTAGAGATATTCTATAGCTTAGCACTATGAAGGAAATTAACTTCTTTATCCATTTGGAATCTGTCTGGATGTAGAATGAAATGATTTGATAACATATAATGCGTCTTTCTATATTTATTATTTACTCTCTAACACTATAGAATGTTAAAAAAATGTTTTTCGGATTAATGGACTCATTTTGGCCGACGCCTCGTTTTTGACATGACGGCGTTCCGCACGAGATTCGTTTGGCACGATGGCGTTCCACACTATAACGAATAAACAGTGAAAACATCGAGCAAACGTCTGTATGGTGAGTAGAAAGCTGGCGGTTTTTGTTATTTATCAGCTAAAATACGAGTCTGGTCTGTAAGATTTGACTGAACGGGAACGATTTAGCGAACGTCGTACTTCCCCGGGAGAGGCGCGCGCGTGCGCTAACTAACGTGGCGAGGAACGCGGCGATCGCGAGCGAGAGCTGGTGGTGCTAAGGGAATGAAACGGTATGACCGTGTATAACGAGCGCCGCGATTACGCAGAACGTAGAAAAACCTACAATTCACAGATCGGCTCCATGCCATGTCCATGTCGTTATCGGACCGATATCCGATCCACCTATCGGATCGGTGCATCCCTAGCGCCAAGTCAAACTCTGCAAACTAATTCGATTTTTCGCTAACGCTCGTTACAAATGTGGAAGTGTTTGGGAAAACTTGTACTAGCTAACGCAGCCTAGCTAACCTAACCTTAGATCATTCGTCTTTGTTCTAGGCGAGGCTTCAAAGAAAAAAAGTTTGGGAAGAAACTTTAGAAAAAAACGTCGTAAAGCAGATTTTCTCAGTGATTTGAGCTGATTTTTAGAGTGGACATGCTTTTAACGCGTAAGGCTTGCGATAAAGATTTGGCAACCAGACGGGAAGGTTTGAGAGGTGAACAGGCAACAAAGAACAAACAAAACAAACAATCAATCCAGAAAAGTGTCAGTGATTCCAAAAGAAATTGTCTCTGTGCCACAGCATCTAATATATATATATATATATATATGATGTATGTCTCGTAACGGAATAATTAAACTCCTGGAAGTTGTGTTTTGGCTCAATGTTGGGATTGTGGGCCGAGCAAATCACCCAAAAAATCCATCAATCGTTTGGACCGAGGTAATGTAAGCAAATTAGGGGGCGGAGTCAACACAAAACCGTTGACGCGAAACTAGAATCTAGCTAGAAATCGCTAAAAGTCGTGATAGGGAGGTACGGCAGAGTGGGCGGAGTCGTACGGTCAAGCCGTCTTCAGGGGGCGGGCACATCCCAGGGATTGGAACGAGGTAACGTATGCAAAACGGGGCGGAGTCAATGCGCAACCCTTTGTGAGGACACGATGGCCAGAATCGCTAGAAGTTTGGGATTTTAAACGGCCTCCGTAGGCTGATGCCGAAAGTGGGCGGGGTCATATGGCGAAGTCGTCCTGAGGGGCGGGGCTGAAGGCAGAGCTGCGCAGAGCGTCCAGGCAGTTGACCAGGATCAGGGTGCCGGTCAGGTGCTTCCAGCGCTTGGTGATGGGGTTCTTCATGCGGTCCAGCCCCAAATGCAGCTCCTGGATGACGTCGCGGTAGCTGTCGCCGATTTGCGCCGCCCACGTCAGCAGGAAGTCGTACGCCGGCTTCCACATGGCCTGGGGACCGGGGTGGGTGGTTGCAGAAGAAAACATTTTGAAAATGTAGAACTGGTTCAAAAGCTGGAAGTGCGTCTAAAAGACGGCTGATGATTAGATGCTAAAATGTGCACGAAACACGAACAATGTTTTCGCCCAAAATGCATTATGTTGGTCTGGTTAAATGAGTGTGTGTGTGCGTGTGTCTGTGTGTGTGTGTATAAACACCTCACTGTCCACCACCCCGGTCCGGTCTCGATGAGGGGCCTCGTAGGCGTCCATCTGCTGCTTGGAGACTCGCGCGAGTTTGTCGGCCAGCTCCCTCCAGCGTGGCGCGATCTCCACCGCCGTGGTTAGCAGCACGAAGTCCATGATCAGGCGAGCAACTAAACCCTGACAGTCCATCTTCAGCAAGGCCTGAGCAAACACACACACACGCCCCGTTTTTCACAATTAGGACAAAACATATTCTAATAAAACTAGTTCTTAGAAAATCACAAAAGAAACAATCCTCACCGTCTCAAAAACACAAAGTCAGAAAAAAGGACAAAAAATGCTCCTCACAAAGTTGCAAAAAGACATAAAGGGTCCTGACAGTCACAAAAACCTGTGTGTGTGTGTGTGTTGAGACTGTGTTTATTGTAGCTGACAGGCTGCTGACTGAGCCAGAACCCTGACGGGGGACGCAAACATCACATCACACAGACACACACACACACACACACAGTCAGACGTATTTAGCAATGCTTGTCTGTCTCTCACACACACACACACACAAAACCAGGAAACCGCTGGGGCTCATTTCCATTTTAAACGGAGAATACTGTAATGCAACACACACACACACACACAAACTCACACACACACACACACACACAGAGCCTCCCCTAAGGAGAGGCCTGAACGCTCTGCATTTACGTTGGATTCACAGACCCAGATTTCCCAACGTGCGATGAAAACACACACACACACCCCCCACATGTAAACACCCACACACCACACAAATACACATGTAACCCCCCCCTCCACCACACACAAGTCTGTGGAGAGTTAAACTTTTTTTTTTTCTATATATACACACACTGCACATCCAGCAGAACGTCTTATCTTTCTTCACACACACACACACACACACACACACTGTAAGTGAGCAATGGGAAGGGAGTGGTTTGTAAATGTGAGCATTGTCTCACTCCCTCCCTTTCTTTCGTTCTTTCCCTGCCTCAACTTACACACACACACACACACACCCCCACCCAGTGGTATTTGGAATAAGAATGGGTGTGTGTGAGCTGTGTGTAGGGCGGTAATCCCCTCACTCTGCAAAAACAGGCGCAGGACGAGGGAAAGAATTACCAGCCCGAGCTGGAAGAGGGGAGTGTGTGTGTGTGTGTTTAGGTGTGTGTGTGTGCGCTGCTGAATGTAAATACACAATGTGGATACTCGGGAATTCAAGATCTATGTTAAGAAGCGAATAAACAGTTGAGGAAAAAAAAGCCAAACCTTCACATCAAACTCCCACTCGCTCACTCTCTCTCCTTTTCTCCTTATTTTTGTATGTTCCACCGCAACCTCTTTATCGCTCTCTCTCTCTCTCTCTCTCTCTCTTCCTACTCGCTCTTTCTCACCGTCTCCTTCTTTTCCAACCTTCCATTTCTTCCAAAACTCTCTCCCGATGTCTCTGTCTGTTTCCTCTACCGCTCATTCAGTCTCTATCTATTTGCCGCTCTCTCTCTCTCTCTCTCTCTTCATGGCGATGCAGTTTTACTGTTGCTAAATAAGACAGAGAGAGAGAGAGAGAGAGAGAGAGAGCGACGGATAGAGAGAAAGAGAGGCAGACGGAGGGAGATTGCAATTTATTACGTGAGACGTTAACTAAAAACCGACTAATGAGTTGAAAGCTGAGATCAGACTTTTTAGGTAAACGTACAGCCGGACTCCAGGCACTTTCTCCCTTCCTCCCTCCGTCCCTCTCTCTCTCTCTTTCCCAGCCACAAGACATCACTAATGAACATGGAGCTCTAACTGGAGAATTGCCGGGCGTTTGCTGGATTTTCTCAAAGCGCCGCTCACGTCTCAATCCCCGAAGGCGCTCGGCTTCAAAAAGAATCCCTTTTTGCGCCGCGGCTCCGCGCGTCGGAAGTTTTTGGAATGTTCGGCGGCACCTTAAAACCCGACTAAACAGGTCCGTTAGCGAGCTTCATGATGGCCAGATCGTTCCCGACCCTGAATGACCCTGAACGTTGTCGGGATTTGAACGACTTCTTCCGAAAACCTTACGGCTCCAAACGAAACTAGACGAGGAAGGCCACGAGGAATAACTCCATCTGTCCGTCCTCCTCTATCTTTGTTCCCTCGGGGTTTTTTTTTCCTGCGCAGGCTCTAATTTGCCGGCCGGATGAGCAGCGCTTCCTCGCAAGCGTCATTCCTGGACCTGAGCCAACCGGAGCGGTCCGAGTCCAAGAGTTTGGGTCCAGAGCGTCCCGAGGTCTGCTGACGGCTGGCATTTCGTTCTGCGGCGGCGAAATGTCACAAGCATTAGCAGAACAAACAACGCTGCACGCCAACCGCCCCCGGCGGTTATATTAGCCGTTAAGTGCCAGCGTAATTAATTTTCTTGGATGAATTGACTTCACGGCGTCGTGTATTGTTTTTTTTTCCGGAGCTTGCCGGCGCGCAACGCTTTTCCCGACGTCTGTCACGGACTGTGCCGCAAAAGTTTCGGGCGTCCGCTCGAGTGAAGGGCTTCGTAACGGCGCGATTAGCCAGGTTCCTTTAAGATGCGTTAACGTTGGACGTTCGCATGAAATAATGTTCCAGCTTTTATTTGAAAAGTTCCACCGCGGTAGAAAGGTAAAGCTGGAAGTACCACAGTGGGACCTTTACTAGCAGTAAATGTAAAAGTAACTACCATTAAAGCCCCGTGTCGTACCTAGGAGACGGTCGCCATAGTAACAAAAGGAGGACGGTGGATGCTAATAATTGCCATAAATCTGCCTGTAAGCTACGACTGTACTCGGCAGTACCTTTACAGTACCGGAACTTGGAGCGGCAACCCTGCAGTCAGAACTGAAATTCTTCCGTGACTTCCCTCTTTTGCGTTCCAAAACCTGCACGACCTTCCCAACCTTCCCATGACACCGATCCGACAGCGGGACCCGGAGCTCTTTGATAATCCGCCGCTCGCGCCGAGTTCCCCTTTTTGGGTTTTTTTTTTTTCGAAAGGGAAACGTCGCGGAAAATCCGTCAAAGCGGCAGACGGCGACTCCAGGGAGACCTCTGGCTCGATCCATAATTCACCTGCTGTCAACGGCGGAGGAGACGCATGACAGCTCCGGGCGGAAAAGCCTCCAGAAGCTTCTTTCAGGCCCGTCTGCTTTTCGGTGGTGTTTTCTTGATGTGTCAAGGCGACTGAGAGAAAGCCTTTACGAGGTTTTCGATGCTAAAATAGACGTTTAGCTTGCACCTGTGTACGTGCCCGAGCCCGAAATAGGTGCCTCTTCGGTGCTGACTGTGACCTTTGATTCCCATCAGGGCAAGGTCAAAGGTCAGGGTGGCTAGATAGGGAAACGCAAGAGGTGCTGTGAAGAGATTTCGGCCATCAGTTGCTAAAAAAAAATCCCTAAAAGAACCTACGTAACGTAAAAAATACGTTAAAAAATATTAACGTGTAGAACTATTACAACGTTTGAGCCCATCGATAATATGCTCTCAGCTCTAGACGTGTCCTCAAACCTGCCAAACGTTTCGTGATTTCCACACGTGAGCTGCCGAAGCCCTGGAGACCGAGGCCTGACGCTGGAATTCTGAGAAGAGGATCTCAGCAACGAGGGGAATTCTCCTGCCAGAGTAACAGAAGGCATTTCGGAAATTCAAACTCCGAAATTAGCATGCAGGGCAACCCGGAGTCGGATACGCCACCTGGTCGGAATTCGAGCCGTTTCATTAGGGGTCGCAACGCCGAACCGGGATCCGATTTGACAACGTTATCTGTTAGAAAAAGAGGGAAACTCATTCCAAAACCAAATTCCGCCTCGCCCTTTCCCTGGCGCCTCGAATCGGAACCGTTTTTCGGTCCCCGTGATATGGTCCGGGAAAAGCCCGGCGCTTCCCGAAGCCGCACATCTAAGGCGCTTTATTAACACTTGAAAGCAATCGTTCTCCTCCTCCTCCTCCCCTCAATCCGTCGCTGTCTCAAAGACCGCCGTCCTTTTTTTACGGTGCGCTGAAAGCGTCGGATAAAAACCAATTCCAGAAGCGACGGGTCGTCCCCAAAAAAGCTCTACGCTCCATTAGAAGGGGAAACGAGGGAACGCCGGGGGCCAAGCCCGGAACGTCGGGCATGAGCGGCGGGGGGGGACTGACCCGAATTCAGTCGTTTCTCGCGGGTTCGGCAGGGCGCCCGTGAATGTAAAATCGGGGAGAGAATTGAGGAAAAGGCGATGAGATTGAGAGAGAGGAACGAGGGAGAGAGAAAGAAGTAAACAGCAGGAGGAGAGACGGAACAGTAGACGCAACAACAGTGAGGGAAATTAAGCCTGTAAATCTGCTCCTCCTGCAGTTACGACGTTGTCCCGAGGCGAAGGTTGGCGTCTCCGCGACTTCTCGATACTTCTGAACGAGGATGACGCGATAACGAGAACGCCGCGGCGCTACGTGACGTTTATCAGCTTTCGTTTTTCTTAACATACGTGTTTTTAAAAAATGTACCTGAAGAAATTCTCTACACGTCACTACACGTAAGAGCTGCACGATATCGACGAGCTACGATGGGTTCGTAGTTTTGTCTGCAGCCGAGTCGTGTCATTTGTCACTCGGAGCAGGGCTGAGGTTTGCGCTGATTTATTTCGACACCTGACACTGTCACCGCACACACACACGTCCTCCGGCCTGTTTTCCGAGAAAGGTCTGCTGAGATATTACGCTGCTCAAAGCCAAAATGAAATTGATGTCTGCTTAAAAAAAGTGGATAGAAAAACAGAACGTAGACTCGCTCGTCACACACACACACAAACACACAGTGAAAGCTGGCAAATCTACACTGCTGCGACATAACACATTTCCACTTGTCGTAACAGCAGCGCTAGCTAAACTCCCCACCTGTGAGCTGACACCATGGCGACGGAGACGGAATCTCCTGTCCGATGGGATTGTAAAGCCAGACGGGTCACACCTCACCTTTCCCACCGCACTCACCTTATTACACTCACCCAGGCACACAGGCGCGTCAGGCCTGCAGCCGCATCTCGACCTGCCGGGTCTCACGCAGGAGAGAGAGCAGACGTCTGTGTAGAAATAAATATGTGTGTGTGTGTGTGTGGTGAATAAGAGGCCCATAGAAATAATCTCACTGGCACTGCACCAGGCGACCTGCAGCCCAAACTAGAACTTGGAGAGCGAAGATTTAAATGAATAGCTTGAATAGACTTCACATAGTTTCCAACTGTAAAAAATTCTACAAACATTCTGCCAAAGAAGAAGAAGTTCTGGCTATGAAACATTCCAGACAGCAGGCTAGATGTTCCAGGGAACCAACGTTCCAACAAGGACTTCTAGGTACAAAACATTCCACCCACAGAATACTTCAGTTATGAAACACTTCAGCAAGAAATTTGAGCAGGAAATGTTTCGGCAAGAAGATCCGGCAACAAAACGTTCCAAGAATGACACGTTGGATAAATAAATATTCCAGCTATGAAACTAGGAAATGTTCTAGCTATAAGACATCCCGGCTAGTAAACGTACTGGCTAGGGAATCCTCCTGCAGGAAAATGTTCCAGTGGCAAAACATTCCAGATATGAAACATTCCGGCTATGAAATGCTTCGGCAAGACGTTCCAGCTACAAAACACAAATTCAATTGGGAAATGTTCTAGCAAGAAATTCCGAATACGAATCATTCCAAGTAGGAAGCAAAGAAATTCCAACTACAAAACATTCCAGTTAGGAAATGTTCCAGCCACAAAACATTGCAGCTGTAAAACTTTCCGGCAACAAGTTCTATCAAGAACTACGAAACGATCCGGCTAAGAAATGTTCCGGTTTCCAGGAAGTGTTTCGGCAAGAAATTCCCACGTTGTTCCTGAATCTTCTGAAAAAAATAAATAAATAAAATTCCACCCCATCACCATTTTCTCATAACCCAAATGTCATCGGGTGTGTTGTTACAAAAACAAGTGCGTCGACAAACGACAAAACAATGACACGGCGAACAAAGGACGAGGACTAACGCGAGCGAGTCGGAAAGACACAGGGAGTAATTTCAAAATCAATTTGCTCTCGCTAAAGACGAGTCTCCTATCTGTTGGCACGGCGACAGGCGAATAATTGCCTCAGCTCACCTTTGATAAAAGCGACAGCCGAGGATGACAAAGCGCCTCTTTTTTCCCAGACGCCGGACACCTTGGCCTCGACAAATTGGGACAATTTTTACAAAAACGTTATGTAGCTTTTCAAGCAAAAGTGACTTTCTTTGCGTAGTTTTTACGTAGTGAAAATGTTAAGTGTGAGCGAGACCCTTTACCCCAAGGTCCTCCAGGTAATCCGGCCGCTCTGGACAAATGGCATAAATGTAAACGTAATTTAAACCCCGCTTTTGATCATCTGCACTATTTCCGTTTGGAATAAAAACAACCATCTGCTGCCGAATCTGGTGGTCTGGACCCGTTACAGCTTGTCTGGCACCAAAAAGGTTCCTCGGGCTGGTCGATTAAGACCCATTTTACCCGGGCTTTTATCGCCAGCAATGACTGGCAAAGCTCCGTCACGAAACGTGTTTTCTCCTCCCTAAAAATGGCCGTTCCGGCTCCCAGAGTGGACACATCCCAGGTCTGCAAACTGGCTGGTTTGTGCCGAGTGTAAAAAATGCTTTGCGCACCTTTTAGGTGAAACGTTCCGTAGTCTGGAGCAAGCTAAGACGTCATTATCCGTGCTTTCCTGGGATTAGCTGCATTGTTTCTGCCGTCAGCCTCGCTGTAAGTGATGATTAGGTCGTTTCTCGCCTCAATTTTTCCGTTTTTTTTTTTAATCCACTCTCCTACATTAAAACTGTAGAGTTGGCACACTGGTGTCCCTGAATATACAGCGCCACGTGACAACAGAAGCTGATTATAGTTTTCTTCTTTTCAGCAGTACGGCCCGAGTTAAAGCCAAGCTGTACTCTTCCCATGCTGTACTTGCAGGAGGTTTTTTTCGGCCACGGCTGCGCAGATAAGCGAGCCGGACCCGAGCAGACGAGTGCACTCTCATCAGAATTAGCCCACTTGCCCCTCAGCACTAATCAGCGACAGGCAGATAAGCAGCCCTTAAATAAGCCACACAGTTACATCCCGGACCACGAGGTCTTACACTGTCTGCATTAAGGCAAACTTGAAGAGGTCAAGGATAGTCATGTTCAAACTCAAACACGCAAACATAAGCAAGAAACCTTGTTATCCCAGACCAGTGGTCCCCAAATGGCAGCCCGCGCTCCAGATCAGGCCCCTCATGTTGGTAACAAACGTAACCGACACGGGCGCTCCCTATGTCTATCTGTGATTGGAGATCTCCACGTCAGAGGGTTGACGTCTCCGCTAGTCAGTAAGAGTGAGTGAAATCTTAACGATAACAGTTGCGATAGCAGACATCTGAGACTTTATGAGTAATTCCGTGCACAAAAACTGAAGTAACTGCGTAAAAACGCATTAATTACATAATTATTCCCGCTGTAAACACATGTAAACAATTACGCAGGTACCGTCTTTGCAACATCAGGACAGCCTGATGACTTTTTCTTCTTGCTTCTAGCATCGGATCATTTCTCCTGATGATGAAAAGATGAAACCTTCCAGAATGTGCATGTAGCTTCTTTACATCATTACCTGCACGTTCTAGAAGTTACCTTTACAACGTCAGGAGAAGTCGACCTGCTCTACCTTCTTTTGAACATCAGGAGATTCTGAGCACTTCTTACCACAGGTTCACCCCTTCATTCATTCATTTTTCCAACCGCTTAATCCCAACTGGGGTCGCAGGGGGACCGGAGCCTATCCCGGGAACTTGCGGGCGCAAGGCGGGGACCAACCCAGGGCAGGTGCCAACACACCGCGGGGCACACACGCTAACACAATCACACTCTCACTCACACCTTACGGAGCCAATTTAGATTCACCAATTAACCTACAGTGCATGCTTTTGGACCTTCTCGCTGTGAGGCGGCGGCGCTAACCACTGCGCCACCTTGTTACATGTAAACGCATCTCCATCCAGCCTGTAATGGCCACAATAAACTTATCTGTCATATTTACCATCATCAGCTCCTTCTGAAAAGATTTCTTCTCCTTGATCTCCACGTTGATACAATCCTCTTTGAGCTTCTCCAGCACTGAAGCCACTCTCTCGGGTTCGCTGTCCATATCCGCCCTGCAGAAGTAAGTCAGGGGCAGATTCCCGTAGCCCAGGGCGTCAGCGAAGGCCCTCCAGTTCCCCACATTTTCCATGAGCACTGTCCTCACTGAGGCATAAATGTACGTAAGAAACTTGCAGGGCTTCAGGATCTGCTCCAGCAGCATGGCGGTGGTGAGGTCCGGCCCCAGAAAGTATATGGGCTTTACTTTACCCAGGACGAGCACGTTTTTCACATGCACCAGTCCGGTCTTTCCCTGGTAATATCCGATGTACCACTCTTTGGTCCACAGTTGTCCTTTCAGCTTGATCTTCTCCTCGCTCAGCAAGGCGATCACATCCCCCTTCTTATATTCCAGCAAGTACTGGTTCTTGTTCTGCCTGATCACCGTCTTGATCAGCTTGCCGAACTTCAGGTTGGTGATGCAGCGGTCCTGGAACTGTGGGTATTTGGTTGTGATGGCCAGCGGTGACAAAATGATCTTGCCCACTTCCTTCTTCTTGAGGAACCTGCGCTGGCCGTGGTTTCGGATTCCTGTTTTAGGGGGAGGCTGCGGCGTTTGAACGCAGAACTGGGCCAGGATACAGTCCTGGTCACTCTTCACCTGGACCCGCAGGGTGAAGTCGGACAGCTCGTCTGAGTTTCGGGACGTGATCAGGTAGATGAGGCGGCTCACCTTGCCGAGTTTGACCTGGAAGCCCCTCACTACTCTGGCTTGCTCGTTAGCTTTGACTTCATAGTTGGACATGTTTGAGTACATCCCGACCAGCAGGTCTTGTGGTCTCATGAGGACAAACTGGTGCTTCCCCCAAAGCTGTAGTGCTACAGGGGGAACTGATTGCGCCTGCTTCCCAACCTCGCTGACGAGCAGTGTCTTGGGAGCGCAGTCATGCCCGAAAATGGCAACCACAGTCTTAAAGGACGGATGAATGTGCTTTGGTCCATACAAGCCCAGAGTGACTTTCTTTGTCACGTGATCCCAAACTGTGGAATTGAAGAAGATGTGGTTCGCTTGGACCACGACTGCCACGTACATGCATGGTTCCAAGCTGTCAAGCTGAACTTGAACGGTGTCCCCGTAAACATAAGCCTGTGGGACAGGGATATAGGGACCCTCTTTGCAGTCACTCCTCACGCAAACCACCTTCGCCATCTGCCTGCTCTCTTTTTTCACCTCTACTGACACCTTCATTTCCAAGGTGATGAACGACTTGATCTCCATGTTGCTCAATTTAATCTCCACCACCGGGCTGACTGTTGTGCACCTGTCGTTGTTCAGCTCCAGTGGTGGATCCAGCAAAGCCTTCATGGATATTTGCTGAGTGTCACCCGGTGCCACGTGACCCTCAGGGACGTGAATACTGATGTTAGTGTCCGGCAGCTGGACCGCCCCGCCGCAGCTGTCCAGTTTGCAGACAATGTTAGTCTCCACCGGCTGCGTTTGGCCCCAACCTGGGTTTTGTCCCAGGGAGTCAAGGTCGTGGCAGGACCGTGCCAACTTCCTATGGTTTAGCCAGGCTGTCCTGAAGTCCTCTCTGCTCTGAAACTGCTCCGGAGAAGGCGCCTTAAGGCCCGTGAAGAACCCAGATGAAGGTAATGGGGGATTTGACTGAGATTGTAAGATGGATAACTCAGACAAGCTATAGGATCGTTTGCTTCGGAAAAAGGGGTTGTCTTTGCGAAGAGACTGCAGGGGCTCTACGTTGGGACTGGTCGGCGTGCCGTCAAAAATACTACTGCTGTACATGTTGCCGTTAATGCCGCCACTGCTGGGAGTCGAAGCCGTTTGAGGGTCAAAGAGAATCAGATCGATATTGTTGTTGTGTTGGCCCGTCCTCTCGTTGCTGTTCTGGTCCAGAGCACCCTGCGCTGACCCGTTCAGGAAGGGATTGGTGGACTGGTGAATGGAAAAGGGGTTGTGGTTGTTGAAAGGCAGAGGGGGCTTCAGGGACAGGCCATTCCACTCCCCAAGGAGGTTCAACTCTTTGGCGCCCTCCTCAGAGCAGTCGCCGAGATTGTCGATCATCCCGCTATCGCTGAGATACGAGTTTCTGAAGTTGATGGGCTGGACGTAGGCAGAAGGGATATAGCCCATTTCCGTGTTGTTGTGGGCGTACCACCACTCCCCTCCGGAGGTGTCCAGCACATACAGGTGGTCGCCTTTGGAAAACTTTAGCGTGGTGAAGCTAGAGGGACAGTAGTCCTTGATGGCGACAACTTCTTGCGCAGCGCCGAAGGAGTCACAGCTGTCTAACCGCAAGGCACTTGGAGAAGGCACTGGAAAAAGGAAGGACATTTGGGTCAGCTTTAAGAAAATAAGGGAACTACTTTGTTTAAGGCAAACTCTGTCATGTCAAACTCACCTTTGACGTCCGTGAGACTAGCCTCGGTCACACCCTCGGTGAAGTCGATCAACGTGCCCTCCGACCTGCACCGTGGGAGCACGTTGTTGTTGGTTACTCGAATCCGATGCGCCGCCATGTTGCCTTTTTTCTCCTTGGACTATTCTTTCATTGTCTCAGGTCTGCGGTCTAATCACTGGCCAAGTTCCATCGTAGGCTGCAGGAAGAGAAGCACATTAACAGCACCGATTAGATTTTTTTTAAAGCTTGCACCAAATGTCTTGTACCAAAACGTCTTGTATCCAACCGGACATTTTGGTACTAGTCTTGTTTTTTGTTGAGTGGCACCAACTCCTGTCTTGTTCGATGGAGTGCAATCTAACTTTCAGACCCATGAAATCCAATAGTTTTAACGTTTCATTAATATTTTTTGTCTTAACTGTTCGGAAATCAGCAAAACCCACTGTCACTCGTGATTTACGCCATTAAAAGCCACCTGGTGCTAAACTGTGCAATTAATTTGCCATAATCTGCCTAATTTTCATTCTGCCAGTTGTCAGAAAGACGAAATATTAGTCTTGGCTTGTCCTGAGGCGCCCGGGCAAAATATGTTTCAAAAGTGAAATATTTCTTCCTGCAGTCGTGCCCGGTTGTAAAGAGGCTTTATCACTGTCGACTCTCCATTTGCTGATAAAAACTATTTTTAAACGTAACGACGTGATCCTGAACATGTGTTAATCAGGTAATATTGCTTAGGTTTTAAATAATCACTCAAAATGTTTAGAGTACCTAAACAAGACGAGCACCAAAATGTCCTGTTTACAAACCACACAAAACGTTTTGGTACTCAAAATGTCTTCTCAAGAAGGCGTACTAAAACAAGAACATTGCTTAAATCACTGCATTTATTTCCGTTTTTGTCTGTTGCTTTGGTTTACTGGATGTGAGAAAGGCGCGCTGTAAATGAAATATTATTATTGCTGTAATGCTTGTGTTTATGCTATACCACCCAGTTGCACCACATAATCGCTGGAAACAATGGGCGACGAAAAATGTAATTACAGTTTAATTGCACATAATTGCAGGAATCCGACTGATTGGCTGACGAGATTCATTTCAGGTTTCGCAGCTGAAAACCATCACGCCATAGAACAACGAGGATGGAATTTTTATGAAAATTGTTACGTTTTGAGTAAAACCACTTCCAGGCCAGAAGTGGAACTGGTGTCAGTGGCGGTGCTGGTACTCGGTCGGTGCTGGGAACCAGCGAGAACTGATCCACATTTCCACTAAATAAAGTACCCGTTTTGAACTCCATCCACCACCCATCTCACGACATCACAGGTGCGTTCTTGCTTTCAGTTCAGCAAAGTTTTGGTGTGGATTTTGCGGCTCCGGCACCAGCTTTCTTTTTCAGTCTAAAACAAGCTCACGCTGGTTCCAAATTGACCTTTCTGCCAAACAAAATCATATGATTTAATAGGTACTTTTCCAAGTACCTCTCTAAGAACCGGGATACGTCTTGAAGCAGTTTTCACTGCACTCATGCCGGTTCCAAATTGGGACCTGCTTCAGAGGCACTCAGATATTGAGATGATTGAGCCCATATAATCTGGAACCAGTACCACATGGCCAGATTTTTTTAGTCTTAGAAAAGGCGAACTGGAACCAGTTCCATGAAAAGCAGTCATCCGAGTCTCGAATGTTGTTTCCACTCGTCACAAAAAGCAGATGTCGTCTCTTAAGGTAAAGCAGCTGTTCGGCTTGGTGAGGGAACAACAGTCGGATTTCACGGCCGATCGCTTTCAACTGCTGCCTGAGAGGATCTGGCTATTAATCCGACCCCTGCGGAACGCTGACACGTAATTAGACGGGATAAAATCGCAGACCCGTTCTTCTGGAGCGCCGAGGTTTTTATTCTCAGCCTCTTCTGTGCTGTTAGGTTCCCGGCGTAATAGCGAGGACAATTTTTGGAGACGCGGCACTTGTTTGCAAACTGCTCACTGACTCTTATATAAAGACAATATTTCCTGTGGGCGGCACGGTGGCACAGTGGTTAGCGCTGCCGCCTCACAGCGAGAAGGTCCTGGGTTCGAACCCCGGGGACATCCGAAGGGCCTTTCTGTGTGGAGTTTGCGTGCTCACCCCGTGTTCGAGTGGGTTTTCTCCGGGTGCTCCGGTTTCCTCCCACAGTCCAAAAGCATGCGCTATAGGTTAATTGGAGACTCTAAAGTTGGTCCCGTAAGGTGTGAATGTGAGTGTGATTGTGTGAGTGTGTGTGTACCCTGCAGTGTGTTGGCACCTGCCCAGGGTTGGTCCCCGCCTTGCGCCCATCAGTTCCTGGGATAGACTCCGGTCCCCCCGCGACCCCAGTTGGGATTAAGTGGTCGAGATAATGAATGACTGAATATTTCCTGTGATGTTGAGAAAGACTGGACTGTGACAGGTGATAAAAGTACCGGGCGTTGAGTACCCAACCAGCTGATGAACTTATCTGGAACCAATGTCTTTTATACTGTGTCTTGGTACAGTTCCAGCACAGGTTCCACTTCTGTACCACAAGAGAGGTGTGGTTCCATACAGGTTCCAGAGGTCCTACATGGAACCAACATGCTTCATAGTATCTCTTGGTAAGGTTCCAGGACGCATTTTGAGTTCCGGTACCCCCAAAAAAGCTAAGGTACTTAGCTGGAACCAAAGCTTTCATAGTAACTGAAACTAAGACTTTTATTTTGGGTTCGGGTTCTTAAATACTGCAACAGTTTCATCTCCTGTTATGGTATCAGAACATGTTCCAGTACCAGGTTATAAGGTACCAGACCCAGCGGTACCTTGAGGTTTGGCCTAGCAAAACTGATGATACTGCTGATTTTTGTGGCATGTTGTGATCTCCAGTATTCAAACAGCCGACTCCATCAGCATCTTTCATGCTATCGCTTGCCACGACAATAGTACAGGTTCCAGTTTCACTTTTCCCAGCCTAACTGCGCTGCTCACAGACACTTACATGAAGCCACAGGTGATGAACAGCGACAGGTGAAAAAAGTGGGACATTTTTTTCAGTGCTGCAGAAACCCGATCAAAGCGTGTTCCGCCCTGTGGGACGGGAGCTCCTGGTGAAGTACCTTTTTTCTTTGCATGTGGAGGTGGATTAGCCCAGCCTTGAAACGGAGTGTTCCCATCAGAGAAATGTTTTTTAAAGGATCCACGGTTTCACACAGGTACCGCTTTTAGACACCCATTACCAGCGCCGGTCCAGCCTTTAATGGCCAGCGCGAAGTAGGTCAGAAATACCGCGACTCTTTTTAGAGATTCCCCTCGGACCCTCGTACCCCAAAAAAGGAGGAGAGGAAGAAGAAGAAGCCCACTGATGCTTTCCTGCATGATTCATAATTTACATCTCCCGGAGTGGAGCGCTGCCGGAATAAGGAGTTCTGTGCCGAAGTGGAACTTTTAGGGAACAATAACGCTGATGCCAGCGCCGGTATCCCTGTAAAAAGCAAATCCCGACGCGTGCATCATGCATGAGCTTTGCGTCATTTTGAGGCGATTAGCTGAGTTTTCTTGCAACTGACCACAGCTGCTGTTGTTGTTGCTGCTGTTGTTCGAGGTGCTGAATATTCCACTTCGGAAAGCGTAATCAGCAAAGAGAATCTGGTCAGAAACTGCTGCGGTAGCAAATCGATGCGATTCCGGGCCGGCGAATGCTGAGCTCGTAACGAGTCTCTGCAGGTGCGGGTCGGAGGATTTACTGTTCGGTACTCTTTTATAGTAATGAGCCAACATCGAGTAGAGAGGTCAGAAAGTACCTGAAGGATGTACTTTCAAAACGCATCAAACGTAACTTGTTAATCTCAGATCAGATCATTCCAGAACCCAGCTCATCTGTTTGAATGCTTGACAGGAACCGGAACCGATGCTTTCATACTACCTCCAGGTAAAGTCCCAATTCCTAGTCCCAGTTCTTTTAGCAAGTACCTAGGTCGTAACTGGAACCAACACTTTCATACTTGCTGCTGTAAAGTTCAAGTACAGGTTCCCATTCCATTTTCCGTTAATTGGCAGACCCAGTCCCGATGTTTGGGTACTTGATAACTGGAACTTGGAACCGGAATCCAATGCTTTCAGCACAGTTCTGGTACCAGATCGAGCCACACAACTGAGGTACTCCCAAATCCGACTTAGCTGTTTGCGTCCTTAGTAACTGGAACTCAAACAAAACCTTTTGATGCTGTTCTCCTGAAATGGTACCAGTACAGGTTATCAAGTACCAAACTCATGAATAGCTGAGGCTTCACCCTAGCAAAAGTGATTATACATTGTTCATTTTGTGTGACATTTTCACATCATTTGTCACTAGTTCCTGTTCTTTCTCCCAGTCTGAAACTAACAAGAACTAGCACCCGAAGTACCTTTTTGACATAACGTTATATCTGATGTTAAAATCCCACTTTTCAGAACGGCAAGTCTCTAAAGCAGGATACAGACTACAAACGCAACATGACGAGTGAGTTTATCACAAATTTTTTTAAGTAAACGCTTGGGAGTTAAGATCCTGCGCTAGTTTGTCTAGACCAGCTACGTTTTCATCCTCATCCTTTCATCCGCTCGTCCGACTTCAAACGGCTACGTTCGGAACCGGGGCGCTCTCGTCTGCATTCATTAGAACTTTAAAGATACATAAAAACGGCCTTTAAGTGGCTAGGAATTCTGCAAAAGACGGGATGGCAAAAATGAAAGGATGAAGTGAAACGTTTTGTTGTCACACTAGTGACTTTGAAGTCTTTCTTTCTCTATTCATCTTTCTCTTATCGTCTTTCTACCCATAGCTCATCTCTCTCTCTCTCCCTTCGTTTATCTCCTAAATTCTTCCTCTCTCTTTCTACCTTTGTCTCACTCCATCTGGTTTATCCTCCCTTCTCCCTCCGTTCTCATCTTCTCCTCTCGTTTCTTCTGACTTTCTTTCTCTCCAGCACCTTTCGGCGATTTTCCTCCTCCCGTTTCTGCCTTGTAAAAGGAGATTAGTGGTGATTAGACCAAACGGAGCGCGGCTCTTTCTGACTTTAATTTATTTGTTAATTAGTTTGTTAATTTTTAAACAAAGCGCTGACAAGCTGCAGAAGGGATAAAAATGTCTCAAAACGACTCGCTATTGTTTCCAAAAGTTCAGTCAGGAGGCGAAGTTGCAGTTCTGCGGTTTGGTGCTTAAATATACAGCTCTGTGTGTGTGTGTAATTATGCTGTGTGTGTGTGTGTGTTTGTGTGTAAGCGTGTGCGTGTTACTCTTGGGTAAGCTTGTCTCCCAGTCCCAGCCAAGACGTAATCACACATTGTACTGGCCCTCTCTCTCTCTCTCTCTCTCTCTCTCTCTCCCATGAGTGTGAGTGTGTGTGTTTGTGAGTGAGTGAGTGTGTGTGTGTGTGTGTGACCGCGTGCAGGGCATTAGCGCGACGGTAAAGCCCTTGTGAGAGTAACTCAAGAGAAACCATGGAGACCTGAAACTTATTACCAAACAGAGGGAGAAAGAAACGAAGGGGAGGGCAGAGAGAGAGAGAGAGAGAGTGAGAGTGAGAGAAATCGAGGGGGTGAGAGGGAGAGAGGGAGAGAGAGGGGAGGGGAGGGGAGGAAGAGTGGAAAGAGAAAGCAGTGATTACGGAATAAAGAAGAGAGAGGTGGAGAAAGAGACATGAAGGGAGAGAGAGGGCAAGAGAGAGAGAGGAGAAGACAGAAATGGGGGAAAGAAAAAGAGATGGAGGGAAGGAGAGAGAGAAAGAGAGAGAGAGAGAACAGGAGGAATATTTTTTTATGAAAAGAGATAACTGTTGGGAGAGGGATGACGTTTTTATGCTTCAAAACAGTTTGGTGTGCTGCTGCTTTTACACATCTCATACTAATGAGCATGCCACGGGCGAGGAGGAGGAGAAGGAGAAGGAACGGAGAGATGAAGAAGAGGAGGAGGAGGAGGAGGAATAGAGAGATGATGAAGAGGAGGCGGAGAGGAGAAGATAAGGAGGCAGGAGATGTGGACCAAAACAGAGAGAAAGAATAGGAGGAAACAAAAGAGACAGATAAAGAGAGAGAGAGAGAGAGAGAGAGAGAGAGAGACAGAGGAAAGAAAGGATGGAGGATAAAGGGGGGGGGCTTTTCAGGACGTCCTGAAAGTGTATGCAAGGCACGAGAGGAATGCAGGAGAGCAGTGCAGGAGAGACTGTGTGCGTGTGTGAGAGAGAGAGGAAATGTATGTGTGTGTGTGTGTGAGAGAGAGAGAGAGGGAGGGAGGGAGGAGAGGAAGAGGGGGAGAGAGGGAAGAGGAGGAAATGCTTGTGTGATGAGCAGCTGCTTATGTTTCTCCTTGTGTTTCACTCCGTCTGACTCTCAACTACACTAAACTACACTCTACTATAGTAAACTGTGCTATACTACACTCACCTACACTCAAATATACTTAGGGCCCTACAATTTGCTCGATGCGGACAACGCGGACGGAATCGCGGAATTCAACAAATAAAACGGAATCCCTTGTAAAACGCGGAACGTCGTATAATAATTTGCTGACATCGGTGCGTGGGCAAAGCAAAGCAATGGCTTCTAATCAGTTTTGGCCGCTGCAGCCCCCTGTACGTGTTACCTGTTGTGGCGGGACTCAGCTTTCCACGCACACAAACGCACAGACACAGAGGGGGAAACGTCAACGGTCAGGTTGTGAAAGTCAAGTCCTCAAAAAAGATGACGGACTTGGAGTGTCAGTGCTAAGTTTAGAGCAGAACAATACCCAAAAGATTTTGATGAATCGGGAGAACAACTCTTTTGTAAGTTTTGCCAGCGCACGATAAGACTGCACCCGCAAGAACACGTGACGACCACTTACGGTCAAACACTCACATCAGAAACGTTTGTTTTTGCACCAAAAAATGAATGTTTTTTGTTGTTTACAGCTCAATGTTTTACCAAAGCAGTAAATGTTCTGCTGAACCCCAGCACTTTGTTGAAGCTGAATAACAGTCATTTAATGTGAATTTTTTTCTATTGCATTGTTCTTTTTTCCATCCACTCCATAATTAGACACTTTTTAGGTGAATGAATATGATTATGACGTAAAACACGGAATTCAGAAGAATAAAAACAGAATTCAGGAAAAAAACGGAATTTAGGAAAAAACTTAACGGCTTTCATAGGGCCCTATATACTCTTCTACACCAAACTACACTCGACTACAGTAAACTACGCTCAGCTATAGTGAGCCGCGCTAAACAACACTACACGGCAAATAATCTACACTCCACTACAGTCTACCGAACTCTACTACACTAAACTACAATAATCTACACCCAACCACACTCCACTAAACTCAACACGCTTGTCACTAGGCAAAACAACTACAATAATACATAATAAATCAAATATGAACTAAGCCAACTTTATGTAACTTTATGTATTATGTAACAAATTGTGAGGAATATGTGAGGTTTAAATGATGCTGCTGCGAGGAAAAACACAGAAGAGACATAACAAGCATGGAGAAAGACAGATAGATTGATAGACAGATCAATAGATAGACAGACAGACAAACAGACAGACAGACATGCAAGTAGAGGAGAGGTAAGAAAGAAAGAAAGAAAGAAAGAAAGAAAGGCACATGCCAGTATGTACAAGGTAAGTAAGAAAGAAGACAGTGGATGGAGAGATCAAATCGAGAAAGAAAGAAGCAAAAGTGTGTAATAGACAGACCAAGATACACAGGGACTAAGGATAGATAGATAGATAGATAGATAGATAGATAGACAGACAGACAGACAGACAGACAGACAGACAGACAGACAGACAGATAGATAGATAGATAGATAGATAGATAGATAGATAGATAGATAGATAGATAGATAGATACGCAAGTAGAGGACAGGTAAGAAAGAAAGAAAGAAAGAAAGAAAGGCACATGCCAGTATGTACAAGGTAAGTGAGAAAGAAGACAGTGGATGGAGAGATCAAAACGAGAAAGAAAGAAGCAAAAGGGTGTGATAGACAGACGAAGATACACAGGGACAAGGATAGAGACAAAGACGGATAGATAGATAGATAGATAGATAGATAGACAGATAGATAGAGAGACAGACAGACTGGTAGATAGATAGATAGACAGACAAATAGATAGATAGATAGATAGATAGACAGACAGACAGACAGACAGACAGATAGATAGATAGATAGGTAGAACAGAAGAAAGAGAGAGCGCGTGCTCGTCTGTGTGACTAGTTTTTGCCGCTTTAAGAGCTGACGACTCCTCGCGCTGCTCAACTTTTTTCGCCTCAGTTTTTATGTCGTATTTTACTCCTCGTTTTAAAGTTACATTTCCGAATCTGGATCTAGTGCCGGTTCTAGTCCCGCTTCGGGCACTCGGTGTCGGTTTCGGGGTGGGATTTTGTCAGCTATTTTGTGTTGTTGTGAGGGCTCGGTAAATAAAGCTAGTCGGTGTAACGGAGCTGCGTGTTGTTGAGGGTTTAAAAAAAAAAAAACAAGAAACCAAAAAAACCACGAAGAGACGACAACGGAGGAGAGAAGAATTCACTTTTTTGAAGGATGTTATAACTGTTTTAAGAGCTGAAAACCGACTTGTTTTCCAAAAATTCTTGAAGACGCTTCAGCTCTCAAAGCCTTCGCCTTTCGGTTAAGAGCTGAAGCGTCTTCAAAGAATTGTTGGAAAACAAGTCGGTCTCAGGCTAGTAAAAGTCACGACAAAAAATAGATTTGTTTTCCAAAAATTCTTGAAGACGCTTCAGCTCTCAACCGAAAGCCTTTCGGTGGAGAGCTGAAGCGTCGGCAAGAATTTCTGGAAAACAAGTCGATCTCAGGCTAGTAAAAGTCACGACAAAAAATAGATTAACATTTAATTTTATATGTTTAAAAAAGAAAAAAAAAACACTCACCTCAGCTTCAACGAGCCCTAAAAATCCCCCGCGTTGCTCCTCCGCTTCCAGCTCTGTTCCGCTTCAGCCACTTCTGTTGCTCTCGCGCTCTCTCTCTCATCTCTCCCTGTAGGCGGGGTTATGTGACGTCACGGAGAGGGCGGGGCTTCCGGGCTCGCTATATTTATTATATATAGTTATTTATATAGCGTGTATTTGAATCTAACTATTAAAAATAGCTATGTATGATTAACATAAAATAACGGTGATTTAATGATGCACATATACATGAATTTAATTTACATGTGCTGTATATATCATCAATACTATATACAGTGTGTATATATAATAACAGCACAAATAATTATATTAAATTACATTAACTATTAATAATAGCTACATATATTATAATTATTATAATAAGTTTAATGACTGGTACAGTTTCAATAACTTCTATCTAATTATCTATAAATACGTACATACTTCATTTACATCTCTTGTAAATGTATTTTTTGACATTTTTATGTCAATTATAACAAAGTATAGACACATTTTTTGTCATTATTATTATTATAAATTAACATATTGTTTATACTGGTTCTATTAATTAACAGCAAGGATATTATATATAGTATACAGTGCTGTGCAAAAGTCTTAAGCCACACCTAAACGAGTGTGTGTGTGTGTGTGTGTGTTCTTGTACTTGCTACTTAGTGAGAACCAAAATGAGTTTTTAACCAGCAGAGTGAGGACATTTTTGGGAAGTGAGGACTTTTTTAGCGGTCCTCACTTCTTTAAACTGCTTTTAGAAAAAAATAATACAAGTTTATTTGCAAAACTAAAAGTATAGTAAGATTACCTTTTGGTTACTGAGGTTATGGTTAGGGTTATGTTTAGGGTTAGGTGTAGTATTATTTAGATACAGTAATATAGAAGTCAATGGAGGTCCTCACTACTATATAAGTACAAGGATGTGTGTGTGTGTGTGTATTGCGCTTTTGATTGCACAATTCTTGATGCAATCTAGAGAAATGTGCCAATTTTGATTTAGGTATTTAACGAATGCCTGTGTGTATTTATCTGTACAAAATCCTCATGACGTGACCTTTTGGACAAAATGAAATCCCCCCAAAAAACATGTTTTCAGCCTTTATTTTTAAACTTCAGAGTGACTCAGACCCGAGCCCTAGTCATGTGACCATCGCAACTCAACGCACGGGCTGGCTAACAATGTGCTGCGGCCCGATTAGCAGGCTAATTCTACGCTAAGGCGTTTTAGCAGTTCAAAGGGAGCGGCGAAGTGTGTGTGTGCTCACATGTGCATATGACAGCTAACTGTCTATTTTTGCCAGCAGTGGAGTTCAGATAATTAAAGTGCAATGACAAAACACACACACTCATACACCCACACACACACACACACACACAAACTCACTGTATAAGTATCAGACGATACATCGTTATCTAATTTCCAAATCTTAAAAAAAAAATGATCGGCCTACCTCTTTTATAGACGCCATTTAACATTCTTTGGCCACTAAAATAACGTCTTTATTTCGGTTGTGATCCTAATCTGCCCGCCGCATTGCCTAAAAAGCAGTGAGCTCAGCATTCCTAGCCTCTGACTCAGCCCCTGGCATCTGGAAGGTTCCGGACCTCCGGGACGCTCCCCGTGCCCTTATCTGGAGCTGGAGCGACGTTCGGGACGAGGTGTGAGGAGGGAACGTACCGAAGGTTGTGGTATCAGAAACGAGTGCTGCTGATAAATCAGAGCCGCCCGCCTGAGTAATGACTTCTTTGTCGCCGTCGGAAATGTTTGCTAAGTGAAGCGTAGCTCCCACGGTGTGAAGTGATAATTAATAGAGTTAATATGTGGATCTGAATGATTCATTTGAGCGAAAATTAATAGTTTACATTGTTCTGTAATCTCCATATATATGAAGTGGAATGTCAATTTAGTTTTAACCGACATTAACAGTACTTAAGTATTAATCGTGTTACAGTGCTACTTGCGTAGAGGCGCTAAAGTATCTAAAAGCATTGATTATTTACTTATTCAAGTATTTACTGCATCAGCAAAAGTACTCAAGCACTTCATATGGACAGTACTTAAGTATTAATGGTGCTAGAAAACTACTTGAGTAAAAGTATGAACTATCTTGGGTATGAAAGATGAGAGATGACACCTAACAATACGTAACTATTGACAGTAGTTTGCTGCTATTGAATTCATGACACTTCTAATGGGTCTGCCCATGTGCAAACTGTATAAGGCAATGGAAAACATCCTTCTATAAAGACTTCCAGACTGGAACTCTCTCTCTTTTACACACACACACACACACACACACACACACACACACACAGTGGAGCTGAATGTTTATTCACATGTTGCAGCAGTTTGAGGTTAAGGCTGTAGAGAAAGAAAGGGTGTGGGCTTTAACACACACACACACAGTGAAGATCTGAGAGTGGGAAGAAACCCATTCTAAGCCTGTTTAGACAGACACAGAGAGAGAGAGAGAGCGAGAGAGAGAAAGAGAGATGAAAACAAAGCTGGGAGAGAAAAAGAGAAAGAGAGAATGATAGATGATGAAAGAGCTGGAAGAGAGAGATTAACATTAAAGAAAGAAAGAGAGAGAGAGAGAGAGAGAGAGAGAGAGAGAGAGAGAGAGAGAGATTAGCATAGAGCTCGGGAATAAGAGAGCGATGAAGACAGAGCTGGGGAAAGAGATGAAGAGAGATATCAAGAGACAGATGGGGATGGGATGAAAGAGAGAAAGAGGGATGAAGAGATGGCGGGGGAAGGAAAGAGACAGACAGACAGAGTGAAATGACGAGAGAGAGAAAGCGAGAGAGGAGAAGAGCAATGAGGAAAGAGGAAGAAAGAAAGAAAGAAAGAGATATGACAAGAGAGCTGGCGAAAAGAAAGAGAACGAGAGAGAGTTATGAAGAGAGCTCAGGGAAATAGAGAGAATAACAGATGAAGAGAAAAGAAAGATGAAAAGAAAGCTGGAAGAGAGAGAGAGAGAGAGATAGAGAGATGAACATGGGGCTGGGAGAAAGAAAGAGAGAAATATGAACATAGAGCTGAGGGATTAGAGAGAGAGAGAGAGAGAGAGAGAGAAGGAGATGGAGAGAGAGAGAGAGAGAGAGAGAGAGAG
>JAVGVS010000765.1:51817-84317 GCA_032718565.1 Distichodus sexfasciatus
GATTAAAAGAGAGAATCCAATCTCTATTCCAACCTCAATTTTTTAGCATTTTCTTCGCTGTGATGAATTATTTTTATCACTTTTATTTTTAAATTCTTTTTCCGAATATTCATTGGTAAGTATTTACAGTATTAAACATGCGTTTTCTAAAGTAAGTTTAAACTTCTTTTTTGTTTTCTAAAATATATTCACTCCTTAAATCCAATATTTTCATGCATTTTTTTTTTTTATATTTTACATATTGTTAGTATTATAAATCTAATACTGGTCTAATATTTTTTAGATTTTATATTTGTGCGTAAATTATAAACACAAAACATTTTAAATATGTATTATTAATTAATTAATTTAATTAATTAATTATTTGTGATTTATATTTTGTCATTAATTTTTTTGTTTTTTGTTTTATTTTGTAAGAACCAGCCATATGTCCCTCACTACAGCAATGAAAAACTCTTTCTTTTTGTGGGACATCTGGACAAACACACACACACACACACACACTTTTACATGCACTAAATCCCACATTGTACCACTAATCGCTCATCAACAGAATACAAAACTAAAATAATTGATGGGCAGATGGTTTGAAAGATGGATGGATGAAAGGAAGGAAAGATGGACGAGTGAACGAATAACACCTGCGCGGTCAAAACAGACGTAACGTATTGCTGCAGCTGATTTACATTCACGGTGCAGAAAAATTAGTATGCAGTAGTGTGTGTGTGAGTTTGTGAGTTAGAGTGTGTGTGTAGGCTTACTTTTTTTATAGAAGAAACTAGGAAAGCACACACACACACACACACATACACTTTTTAATATCAGAAGTGCAGGAGCTTGTGCAGCTCTAATCCACTGTGATGTCTCTGAGGAGCAAACGGCTATATAAAGATATTTTTTTACTTGACCTCTGCATTAATACAAGGTGACAGAAGAGTGTGTGTGTGTGTGTGAGAGAGAGAGACAGATCGGATGATCGATCGGATCTTCAGATAAAGCTTGCGAGAACGCTGAGCTTTCCTTTGACTCCGGCCAGTGAAGAAGTTTCTTGGCCAGTGTCCAAAAAACGAAAGAGATCTCTATCTGATCTCTATATTTATCGTCCAATAAAATGAGAGGATCCAATCTCGATCGGTCTCCGTGTGCGGAAAAAAGAGAATCTGACTTCTGTCCTTTAAAGTCTAATCTCAGAGTCTCATCTCTTTTCATCCAAAAAAGCGAGTCTGATCTCTTTCTGATCTCTACTCTTAGCATCCAATAACAAGAAAGAGACCTTGATTTAAAATGGTCCAATAAATAGAGTCTGATCTTTCCTTTTAGCGTCGAATAAGAAGTATCTGCTATCTGATCTCTATTTTTAGCATTAAATAAAAAGAGAGTCTGATCTCCATATTTACTAACATCAGCTAAACACTGTAAAACATTAGCTTGGACAGTTAGCTGTGATACATTTTTTACACCATGTTAACTTTTAACTTTTATGCTAGCTAGCGTTATTATATAGTTTCTAGCTAAAGATGCTTAAACTCAAATTCCAGCAGAAAATTCAATTCCATGTTACAAAAAATCAACACGCTGCAGCTTAGATCGCATTAACGTTTAACCTTCCACTGTCCAACCGTCAGGTGGCTCCGCCTCTTCGTTAATCGCATTTAACGATGTCAATGTGAACAAAGCTAAGATGAGAAGGAGGTGGAGGCGGACTCTTCCTCGTCTCCGACGGCAACCGCCTCCAGCCTCCCGGCCAGTATCAATTAATGAGATCGCGTATTCATAATTAAAGCGTATTGATCCACGACAAACAAACCTCGTCGCTATACGCCCAGCCAGAAAATAATGGCCAGGCCACATTTAAAAAGCAGTGTAACGTAAAGCCTCGTACCGTAAACAGCGAGACTGACAGATTAATTGAAAAAAGCCTGCGCTTATTTTTACGCTCGACCTATGTGAAATTTTATTAACGACTTATTTATTATATCTATTAAACACGCGTTAATTGTTTGATAAACTTTTTCTACCCGTCTTTGGCTTGGAAGCGTAATTAAAGCACGAATCGAAAGACTAATTAATTAACTTACGCTTAATTGATTTGCTAGCTTTAAAACTGAAATGTCTATTTTAATGCGAGCACAGAAAATAAGGCCGAAGCTGATGAACGGATTTTGATGAAGCTGTCAGATTTCAGATCGATTAGCACCATTAGCATCGCCCGGCTAATCGCATTGTAAAAGACGTTGTTTTGGTGTACGTTCGCTTAGCAAATGACAGGATTCAGTTAGCGCTCTTCGAAACGGAGATTGGGTCGAAGACCACCTAGCGATTTACGTGAGCGCGACATTTGCAACTTTACGATTTGCGTTAAACGTTTGTAGGAAAGTCCTACACTGTTGCATGTTAACTTTCCTGTAAAGATGGCCACCGTACCTTTGTTGTTAAAACTAGTTTTACAGTCCAATAAAAAGTGTCTGATCTCCATCAAATTTCTGGTTTTAGCACCTATCAAAAAGAGAGTCTGATCCCTTTAATAAAAAGAGAGTGATCTCTGGTTTAGTGTCCAACAATAAGAGACAGTCCAATCTCTATCCGATCTCTAGTTTTAGTGTCTAATACAAAAGTCTAATCTCTGTTTTTAGCGTACAGTAATAATTGAATCAGATCTCCATTTTCAGCATCCATTAAAGTCTAATCTCTGAGTCTAAGAGTCTAACCTCATTCAAAAGAGAGAGCCTGATCTCTCCTTTTGGCATCCAATAAAAAGAAAGAGAGTCTGATCTCGATTTTCGGTGTCCAATAAATAGAGAGAATCACTGAATCATTATGATTCTCATGAGCACATCCACACACAGATTTTGTTTACTGCAGCCGCTAGAAAACCCACATTTACGTCACGCTGTGCAGCGATTAAGCGGTAATTAGCACCATCGTCATCATCATCATCGCTCTTCCTCGATGCGGGGCGGGAATTCTGCCGTTTATTTTGTCACAGCAGCAGTCTAACGAACTTGTTCAGACGCTAATTATCTTTTGAACGCGTCAGAACATTTGAGGACGAAGCTGCTCTCCTAAATAAAACAAACCATCTCGTTGCCGTGTGACGATGAGTAGCTACTTTACATATTGTGTCCACAAGGGGGCGAAGTATTTCAGTTACTTTGGCAAACGTTGACTGATTTGCGCGGACACACACGCGCACACACACACACACACACACACACACACAAACACACACACACACAACCACACACCATGTCTGGATTAATATTGATGATATTGATGTAGGCAATGAACATCTGGTGGAGTGGGTGACCAGCTGGTATGGCCAGTGGAAAACTCACTCACACACACACACACACACTCTGGACCTCACTGGACACACTCACAAACTCAACAGATCAGACTCCCGTTACCTAGACACAAAAAATATAGATCAGACTCCCTTTTTAATTGCGGGGCAAAACTTGAGATCAAATAGAAATCAGACACTCTTTTCATGGGACGCTAAAAACAGATATCAGACTCTCATTTTATTGGACGCCACATCTAGAGATCAGACTCTTTTTTATTGAACACTAAAATGAGATCATAGTAGAGATTGTATACTCTTTTTATTTGATGCTAAAACTTGAGATCAAATAGAGATCAGACACTCTTTTCATTGGACGCTAAAAACAGATATCAGGTTCTCATTTTATTGAAAGCCACAACTAGAGATCAGACTCTTTTTTTATTGAACACTAAAACGAGATCAGATAGAGATTGGATACCCTTTTTATTTGATGCTAAAACTTGAGATCACATAGAGATCAGACACTCTTTTCATTGGAAGCTAAAAACAGATATCAGACTCTCATTTTATTGGACGCTACAACTAGAGATCAGTCTTTTTTTATTGAACACTTAAACAAGATCAGACAGAGATTGGAAACTCTTTTTATTTGATGCTAAAACTAGAGAGAATATATTGATCGGATTCTCTGTTTTAACTGAACGCTAAAACTAGAACTCAGACTCTCTTTTTATTGGACGCTATAATAAGAGATCAGATAGAGATTAATGTCATTATTATTATTACTATTAACATGTGAATGAAAGTGTAATTAATAGAGGATTAAACGCAGTGTGAAACTGAGTTTGTTTTGGCGTGTGTTGATTGAGAGTCCAAAGCTGTACGTCACCCCAACCAGCCGAGATGAAAGCTCAGTGTGAAGAAAGCGACTTTTCAGTGAATGAAAGGTGTGTGTGTGTGTGTGTGTGTTGTCCTTGAGTCCAAGCGACATAGAGAAGAAGCTAAATAGAATCTGATAATCTGATTAATTAACTCTGCACTGCAGCGCTCTGCAACGACCTGGCACAAACACCATTATGCAAATACACACGCACACACACACACACAGACACACACACCGGCCTGATTGCCATCTCTGCCCCTCTGATCTCAGCGTAAAGGCTAAATTAATTTTGCTTTTCTCTTTTACTAAATTAACCGCTCAATAGAAACAGAGGAGTTGCAGTGTTTTTATCCTGAAACGACCCTGCGTGGTGTGGGTGTGTGTGTAAAACCAGAGAGAGTTGCTGGCTGACCCTTTGTCTAGATCCGTATCAAATTTTTCACAGTTAAGAAAAAGACAGCGAGAGAGAGAGATACACAAGAGAATAAGAGAGAAAATGTTGCCAATATCACAGCTGTTGGAATACTTACTGGATTAGTTGATGTGAACTCTACTTAAGTATGAAACTTGTTAGAGTGAAAGTACTTAAGTATCTAACATGAAAAAGTACCGTAGGTGTTGGAAAAGTAGTAAAGCATCTGATATGAACGGTATTGTAGGATTTAAAGTGAGCAACAACACTAAAGTTTCTGATACGGACATTACTTAAGTATTCCCAAACAGTACTTAAGTATTAAAGGTGAACACTACTTGATTAAAAGCTTTCCATGGTTACTCCAGAAAACTCGCCTACTTTCAGATGATGCAAGAAAACGAGGAAGGGAAGTGTCTCAGCTGTCACTCCACTTTAGCCGAGCATTAGCGAGCGCGAATATTACCGCCGCTGATAGGAACTGTCACTGCGCCGAGCGGATTTATATGAGTTTTTAACGTCCGTCAGCACTGGGTTTTGAAGTGGCAGCGGCCGAACGACATGCGTAATTATGCCCCAGAGTGCCTTTATTGGACCTAATAGCTCTCGCCGATTTTCCCTCCCCGAGTCGCTCCTCATCGTACGCTCAGTTTTTTCGGTTGTGCAATTCTCACGTCCCTTCAGCTGTCAGAGCGGCACTTCTTTTCAGCTATCTTTAGCTTGCAATGAGCAATTACGGCCGACCTCGATCTGCGGAGTTCGTACCGGCATTCGACGATGCCCTTAGCGTGATTAGAAACCTTCAGTTATTAGCAAATGGCAAGTAGCGTTAGCGCTTGGCTGCAGTCAATGGTGACGAAGCTAATTTTAAATGCGTGGTTAATGCGTTGGTCCCATTTTCAGAAGGTAGCCGGTCCAAGTCCCAGACCGGTAAAGGTACCACTGAGGTACCATCCAAGGCCAAGGTCTTATAAGGTTAGTCAGTCGATTTGTAAGACGATTTGTCACAACTAAAACATAAAACCGCCTAACCACCTGTGGTCAAACACCGTAAACAGTTGGTAACAGTTGGGGCAACTGGTAGCGTAAGGGTTAGGGTGTTCACCCTGTGATTGGAAGGTCGCCATTTCAAATCCCGGGCCGGTAAAGGTAACACTGAGGTACTCATAAGGTACCGTCCCCAAGCACTGCTCCTCGGGCGCTGCTCATGACAGCTGCCCACTGCTCCTTCTTGGATTGGGGAAATTTTTGCACATTTTGTTGCACTGCTGTGATGTGCACTGCCTGGGTTTTAAACCAGTCGACTGGTTTTACAGAGATGTTGTGCATATAGCCGGCGAGCTAGGGCGCCTTTTCCGTTATATTCTTTCAACAGATTTTAACGGTGTAATCAGGGACGGGTCATTAGGCAGACGAGGAGAGACAGTTTTCCTAGCGACGGTAATGAGCGTTTGATTATTGGCCCTGACGTATACCTGGGGCACTGTGCCATACACTGGTTTACAATCTCAACGATTGGTCTGCCACATTAAGGTTGGGAAGGGGGGCAAACGGGGCCAGAAAGTTTGTCTTCGGCTACGGGACATAACTTTTGTCAAATTTTAAGTCTCTTAAACACTATGGATCTGGAATAACAATTCATTATTGTTCCAGTTCTTCCCCAAAAATTGAATTTGGGACATTAGCTATACAATCAAGCAACCTTATCTTACATTTTCTACATTTAGCAGACATCCATGTGTGCTGTGGTGTGTTCACAATGATAAATCACTCACTTTCACTCTATAGGGTATCATCTAGAAAATTTGTAATTTGGAGTACATTTTTAACTACCAAAACGGGCAACGTTTGTGTGTTTTTTCTCCTCGTACATCGTCCTGGACAGAAACGGTCGAAGCAAGTTCAAACCAGTTTACTCTCTCACGTCAACCCCTAAAATATAACACTAAAAAACAAGACAAACACCAGACTCCCCTCAGAGCAAATGTTACCCACTCCGTCCGAGTTGGCTAACAATTCTTTAAATAAATAAATATATAAACACGAGAGGGAAGAGGTGGAGTCGGGGTGACTCGGTCGCTCGGTGACATTTTTGTAATGTAGCTCCGGTTCCCCGGAGTCCGCCTCCAATCTGCAGGTATTCACCCTCGAGCTACGCACTCAATTTAGTGGACAAAAAAGAAAAGTAGGCTGAAGTTATCTCGAATTAAATTCATAATGTAGAATGACAATAACGTGCTCCCTTGACGACAAGCCCCCTTTTTTTATATAACATTTTTTTTCTATTTGAAATCAGATGCCGGGATGCCCGGAAGGTCAAATATTAATAGAGATATATCGGACTTTGCATATTAAGTTTTTTTTTTCTTCCCAGTTTGCCGAGAACGACCTACAAGCATGACCTGAAGGGAAAGGAGACTTTCTTTAGTTTTAAATTAAATTACTGGCTTTTCTTTTGGCATGCGAAGGGGGACAAAAAGGAATATTCCAAGCGGATGAGCGATCAGAGTTGGCGACCTTCATCTAGCGCCTTTGGGGAAATCTGCAGAAAAGTGCAGCTACGTGGAGACAAAGACCTTCGGAGTTGGGCTACAGTTGAATTTCCACATTTAAGTTGCAAGTATATTATATACATTCAACTGATTACAATTCGGGCGCCACGGTGGCACAGGGGTTAGCGCTGCCGCCTCACATTGAGAAGGTCCTGGGTTCAAACCCTGGGTTGACCGTGGGGCCTTTCTGTGTGGAGTTTGCATGCGCTCCTTGTGTTGGCGTTGGTGTGCTCCAGGTGCTAATTTTGCCTCGTAAGGTGTGAATAACCTCTGGTCCACGCGACCCCGACAGGGATTCAGCGGTTCGGATAATTAATGAATAAATGATTACAATTCAACGTCTGCCGATATCACAAAGTCACCTGCGAGACAATTTTAATTGAATTAAATTTGGTAGCCAGAGATTGATATGAGAGAACACCATGACTTCAATTAATATCAGATCACAAAAAGCAACTCAAATATCATTTGACGGTTTTAATCCTTAGCTAAACAAGACATTTAACAAAAAAGCTTCGGCCAAACGACATGCGCAATTATATTGGTTGCGAATGGCACTTTCGTTTAGAGTGGCGTTTCTGTTTCCAGCTATCTTTACAGCCGATTTCGACGTGCGGAGTTCGTGGTGGCATTCGATGATGCTCTTAGCTTGATTAAAAAACTTTCAGTTAATAGCAAACGGCCAATAGGATAAGCAGTAGGCTTTAGCCAGTTTTCAAAGAATTTCATTGTGAACAAACCACAGCACACAACAGGTTAGGGAGTTGCTAACATGATTGGAAGGTAGCCAGAAGGTAGCTTTGGGTGGAAAATGTAGACTTTTAATAAAAGCTGTTTTAATGTGAAGTTACGTTACAATATGTATAATGTCTAAACAATATTTTCATTTTGGATCAATGTTATGGGCTCATTGATTATTAGATGAATGCATTGATATAAATTGAAATTGACGTAGACGCTTATCAAATGTGATGTTGTGCCTCACCTAAGGCTTTCCTCAGCAACAAAATCATGTGCGAGCTAAGGTTTACTCGATCTGACTGTCAAAAAACAAAAAGACAAAACGATACAAACTCATTTTCTGCATGAGGCTTCTTCAAACGGAGTAAGTCGGCAAAGCTGAAAGCCTGAAATTACAAGCGAAGAAACAAGCGTGACAATTACAAACGAAAACGGCTGAGCGTAAACCGGGACACGCGATAAACTGGGTTTGCCATTTCCTCGATGCTGCAACTGTAGCGGCCTCTGTTTACAGAAAGTGAAAGGAAAAAAACTATTCCCGGGTGACCGTCAGTGAAGCGGAAACGTTGAGATCTTTTCCAAATATTGCAGGTGAAAGCGACACGAGTGACAGATGAAGGAGTGAGATAGGTGTGAAGCTGCAGGAAAGGATTTGATCATGTTGAAATGCATCTCAATTTCATTTTTTATTATATTATATTACGTTAGCCTATATCAGACTTACACAGTTTGTATTATTACAGATTTCATTAAATAGAGTCATGTTTACACACTACATCAGGTTCACGATCTTTGTGAGGACCTTTAATTGCATCTTAAATAAACTAAATATAGCTACTATGATAAATAATATGTATATATACAAAAATAATGCTAACATATGTAATACCATAGTTAAATCTAAACCTAACTTTAACAAAAAGCAAATATATATTACAGTTTCTCAAATCAAACCTAAAACTTTCAAGAAAACCAGTTTTTCCCTCGTGAGGACCCACCCTTATTTACAAAAATGTCCACACTAAACCACAAAAAATATCTCAAACTGGTCTTCCTTAGTCCCTAAATACTTTTATAACTGTTTAGTAGATTCAGATTCGTCACTTTATTGCAACTATTTATTTAAAATCCCCACAAACTTTGCAGGTCCCCATTAGGTGTCAGTTTAACACGGTCCTCAAAATGTATTACAAACAAGTATGTGTGTGTGTGTGTGTGTGAATCTGCCCGAATTTGGCCTTTAATGATGTCTTTTGGTTGGTTCCTCTATTAATGTGTTTGACTTTCTTTTTATCTGTCATTCTCAAGCCTGTCACACACACACACACACACACACTCATGCACACGTTTGCACACTTCTGCTCCCGCCGAGCCACAATAAAGGCTTCCTGAGGTGCTGCTTTTACTTGGGAAATGAGTTGCTTTAATCTGAGCTCCCCGGCGTCTCAGTGGAGACAGACCTGCTCGTCAGAGCATCTTCTCGCCGTCATTAAGCAGCGAATCAAAGGCGTCGTTTGGAGGACCTTATTTGTATTGCGGAATTAGCTTATTAATCTCGTCGGTAACACCGACAAGATCACAGGTTCCTAATGCGCTAGGAAGCCGACGTGTTTGATATCAAAATAATGGGGGAGCCAAGAGACTCGTCCACAAAAACACATGACAAGCTGGAGAAAGGCTGATTTTTGTGACAAATTTGATGTGTGTAATATATTATGCAATATTATTTATTTACTGCTTAATAATTTTATGTACAGCTAGAGAAATCTAATTAAATCTGCATGTCTATATCTACATACAATATTGTGTCGAATGACTGAACAATCGCACCCAAAAAAGCACAGACATTACAAAAACGTTAAATTAAGTACCTGTTTACACATTTTCAGCTATTTTTATAAATGCATATTTTTTAATACGTTTATTTTGTATTTTGCCTGCATGAACATCCCTTGGACCTAAGAATGAGGTGACAGAAAAATGGCTTAAAAATGGAAAAGGTGAGTATATTTGCATATTTATGCATATATTCGTTCTAAGTTTACTACGTATAAATGTATTGTCAGGAAATATATTTATATAAATATATACTGTGGTACCTTGGTCCTTGGACTTAATACGTTGCAGAAGGTGGTTCGAATTTCAAAAAGTAAATTAATCAGTTCCCAGTCCCCAAAAATACACCAACAGTTTGAGGTTTCTACACATGAAAGGTTGTTTTTTCAACTGGTCTAAGTACAAAATAAACGATTTAATTTTGAGAATTTTTCTTCAAAAAACATTGGGTTTTGTTGCAATTTTCAAATTTTTGGTTTAAAAACAATACATACACTTCTAATGCAGCTTTGTAATGGCGAGATCAATTGTAACGCCAAACAATTTATGGTTATTGTCGTACAAGTTGATTTGACGCTGTGTCAAAGTAAATGTTTGTAAATTTGACTTTTATGATGGAAAATACAGTTTGAGTGACACATTTTTTGATGTGGAAATATTGAGGTTGGTGTAATTTAGCTATTTCCTGTATAAAATGTGACGCGACGCTCAGTTCGTCTTGCAAATTTTAGTTTTGTCCACAAAAATGGTTTGTACCCCCAAAATGTTGGCAGTCTAAGCGGTTTGACTGTATTTCACTCTTCAAATTTCTACTAAATTAAAAGTATTTTCTTATTAAACTCATTCCGGTGCATTCCCTTCCGTCAGATCGTTAGTTCGAATCTTGAACGTCTTTGTCTCAACGTAAACAGCGCATGACCTACTAATTAGAAACATTTGCCTTTTTTCCTCCACCCTATCCATCCTTCTCTCCCTCCCTTTCTCTCTCGTTCTTCAGATCTGTTCATCTGCGGTGAGGCGGAGCGTGAAGGCTAATGCCGGCATCCGCGGGGACGCAAGATAGATAATATAAAAGTCAACTAATCCATCCTGCCCACACACACACACACACACACCTTCGTCGTCTCGGCGCCCAATTTCCATTATCCCAAAAAACAGGGGCGACGCGAGTGTCCTGAGTCATCGATCCACGTTTTGCCGACTCCCCTTGGTGTGTAAGAGTGTGTGTTTTGCGTGCAAATGCCGTCGCGTTGTAGGTTATTCATCACAAAGCGGCGGTTCCCACGGAAACAAAGGCACGACCAGGGAATGAGTGGAAAGAACAGGCATTTCGACTATATTAAAAGGTTTTTTAAAGCGCCAGGGAGGCTCGTCACTCTCCACGGCCAATTAGAAGCCAGCGTTGGTGCCAGGAAAACGCGGATCGATAACGTGTTTATATTCCATCTAACTACAGCTGAATTGCCGGACGATGCTCAGAGGGGTTCGTGACCACAGTCAGATTGGCGCTCAGCAAATTAAAAATAAAAGAAGCTGCGTATTCTTGCTAGTGTTGAAATCTCGGTGAAAACTGCAGAAGTGGGTTTTAAGTCGATTTGAAGAAGATGTCATGAAAATTCGGCATTTGCCAAATTAAATATAAAAGTAGCTGCATGTTCTTGCACGCTCTTGTATGTTAGTATCTCGTGTTAAAAGATATAAACAACAAATTAACACAGGCACAAGTAAAAATTTAAGTTTAGCTTAAGCGTGTAAAATTTGTATCCTTTTCATCAGTTTCTCTATGTCTCACTTCCCCAGGGAACTTCAGAGCTCTCTCCACATGAGCGATATTTGTATTGTCTCGCAACATATGTTAGCTCGGGGCGTTTCATTTTTACCTTCGCACTTCATTCGTTCAAATTAACGAGAGCTTTCAAACTCGGCTGAGCTTCTGTAAATACGTTGGGGAGTTTCCGGGCCACAACACCAATGTCATTTTCTGATAACTAACTCAATAACCGCTATGAGTCAATTACGAATTAACATAATTACTCCGTATTCCGATACCGAACCAGCGCCAGCTTATCCCTGCTAATTCACTCGCCAGACAGGTAATAACGACAATGCCAATGGGCAAAAAGTCAAAATAAGACAGAAAGGAAGGTGTAGGAATTTGTCGTAGTGATTAATTTGACACAGTTCCTCCCAGACGAAGGACGAAATGAATTGCAATTACCGAATTCCTCACATTTTGAGATTGTGAAGTCGCGAAACGGTTTTGAAAACAGGACATTGAAAAATGAGAATAATAACTCATCCTTTTTTTTTGGTTGTTGTTGTTTTGCATTTGATGCAAGGTGAATCTCTAAAATATGTTGGTAAATGGGCGCCTCGTCGGTTCCTTCCATTTCGGGAACAGCGATTTTGGGACACGCCCTTAACGTGAAGAGCCGTAGCTTAAAGAAAATCTGGACTTTCTCACATTTGCATCTCATTATACATTCATGGCATTTGCAACGTGACATGTATACACCAGTAACAACAGGTTTCCCAGCTGCGGTAATCCCTTGGTCGCTTAGAAACCAAACAAACCCAATTTTAATGACCTGTCCGTCAAAAAAAGGGGAAGAGAAAAACAAAAATGGACCGAAACAGCTGCATGCGATCTGACTTAAACAATTCATTAAAAATGTGTCCTTGAATTTGTCCTTAAGGAAACTAAGTTGTTTAAAAAGTAAAATGTTATTCAGCTACAGAATTGAAGCTAATGTTTTGCCCAAACATTAATTGCAATAAAATTTACCTAAGTGTTGCTTGTCAACGTTTGATTCAGTTCTTAATCAGGAAGAAACCACATATAAGAAAACAGTAGCTAACATTGGAATCTTGGTGAAAACTGCGTAAGTGGGTTTTAAGTCCATTTGAAGACGACAGTTCTTCAGAATGAGGCCATGTCCACACGTACATGGGTATCTCTAAAAACGGAGATTTTCCGTTTTCGCTTTTTAAAAAAAAATCGCGTCCACACGAGCACGTTTTCAAAAATATCTCCGTCCACACCCAATCGCAAAAAACACTGTCAAAAGCATGCCTTGCATTGTAGATGAAAACCTAATGTAGACACGGCGCATACTGTGATGTCATAGGAGTGGCGCACAGTGTGACCTGAAATGGTCCGTTTTTCAAAATCTTCCTTTTTCCTTGTCCATACCTAAAGGCAGAAAGGCAAAAACGCTGTGGAACGAAAGGCCAAAACGCATAGAAAAACCTCAGTTTTCAGAAATACCCGCGTACATGTGGACATGGCCTGTGAGGAAGTCAAAAGTTAGCCCGTTTTGACTTGTCGCTAGTTTTTTCCGTTCCTAATTTTCCCACCAGCATTCCGTGCAGTGGCAAAAGGACTTATTTACTCACATCTGACGGGAGAAAGAGAGGAGAAGGGAGGAAAAGGGCTAGCGACGGCACTTTGAAATGCTAATATGGGAGCGTAGCTGGCTAAAAAGGCACCCCGGGTTGGTTTCCTTGGCGACTTCAAAGGGCGTCCTTGAGCAAAAGTAAAGGACTCAAGAGGATAAATGAAAGAGGGATTCGAAAGAGGGACCTTGGACCTCAATGTGTTGGGGAGGAAATGCAATGACACACTGTGGACATCCGGAACGTTGGGCCTGCAGGGTCGGGATGCAACAGGTAAATGGAATTGGAGTCCAGTCTGAGGACCTCACCACCTGCCTGGTCAAGGGTGAGCAGTACTAGGTCTGGAGGGTCAGTATCCTGGAGGTTTTCCATCCTACCAGAGTTCACAGCTCAGCACATAGTGCACCACAACCAATGTGACCTCTGCATTTGACATATCCATGAAGGAGCAGTGGGCAGCTGACATGGGCGTTGATCATGAGTACCACAATGGTACCTTGACCGGTCCAGGATTCGAACTGGCTTCAAGCTTCTGGCAACTTGGTATCATGGGACTAGCGAGTGATGTTGCTAATCTTACTATGTTTGTTGCTAACGTACACTATGTTAGTTGCTAATGTGCACTATGTAAGTTGCCACGGTACTCTATTTTGGTTGCTAACGTACACTATGTTAGTCGCTAACGTACACTATGTTAGTCACTAACGTACACTATGTTAGTTGCCAATATACACTATACTGGTTGCTATCGTACACCCTGTTAGTCACTAATATACGATATGTGGGTTGCTATTGTACACTATATTAGCTGCTAATGTACACCATGTTAGTTGCTAATGTACACTGTGTTAGTTGCTAATGTACACTATATTAGCTGCTAATGTACACCATGTTAGTTGCTAATGTACACTATGTTAGTTGCCAATGTACACTATTTTGGTTGCTAACGTACACCATATTAGTCACTAACGTACACTATGTTAGTCGCTAACATACAGTATGTTAGTCGCTAATGTACACTATGTCAGTGGTATGTTCACAATTTACACCTCTTTGTTCTTTCCTTCAACTTTTTCTCCGTTGTGACTCTCATCCTCTCCTCCTTTAATTTCTTCATCATCATCATCATCTTCTTCTTTTTAACGCAATTACACTCAACTCCTCAAGACAAATGTCTTCATCCCTTTTTTCCCCCGAGTGTTTCCAGAAGAAGCGAGGGATCGCTGGAGGGGGGTGAGGATCGTCCCTGCGTTTACCAACACGCAAATCACATTAAAATCAGGGTTTTAAACCAAAGTCTGATCTCATCTCGTCTCACGAGGACGTCTCGCCGGCCGGATGCAGTCGCCGCGGTAATGTTGGCGTGGCAACGGAGAAGAGAAGATGCCCGTAGGCCCGGTGTCAGGTCTCACTAAGCATGCAGGAAGATGTGGGATGAGGCGCTGTGTCAGGTAACGTGATGAAGCGGTCACATGACCTGTCCTCATTTCACATGTGGGTTTTCACACTCCTTCACTTCTCACACGTTTATTTATTCCTTTATTTATTTTTATTTTTTGGCACAGGAGAATGATGGCAGAATTTGGAATCTTCTTCAGAGTCTTTCCTTCTTCATCTTTTCTTCTGCTTCTTCATCTTCTTTGTCTTTACCTTTTATCCTCATTTCTTCTTCTTCTTCTTCTTCTTGTTCTTCTCATTGTCTTCTGCTTCTCCTTTTCTAATCTATACATTGTTCTTCTGCTACTTCATCATCTTTTCTTTTTCATCTTCTATTCTATTCTTCTTCTTTCTCTTTCTCTGCTCCTTCTTTTTCATCATAATCCCCATCATCAATATCTCCTTGTTTTTGGTTTGTTTTCCTTCAGGTTCAAAAAATGTTGTCGTTTATTAGAAGGCGACACCATTAACTATGTTATTCTCTGTTTTGGCTTCTTTCTCAAAATGTTTAGCTCACAACAGTCACACAAATTTTCCCAGAAACAGTGTCTGTTTTTAAAAAAGATCTTTCCTTAATTTTTACGTGATCTTTTCCGTAATGAAATCAATTTCTTTAGCGTTCAGCAACTTCACATCTCAACTTCCATACGGACATAAAATACAGTTAAAAAACCACTCCGTTTTGACCTCCCTATATTTAGTCGTCCTTGACGTTGTCGTGGCAGTAGCCAACCCTTTGGAGAACGGGCGACAAAAAATAAAAAATTAAAACACGGCCCTTGCAAACGCAACATATGGCAAATTTCGGCATCTTTGCCCCAAACCAAGCCCTTTTCGGACCTCGGGGTTAGCTACCCACGAAACGCATGAACTCTGTTCCCACAGTTTTTTTTTGTTGCTGTCTCCCGGGCAACCGAGTCACCTTTAGACCCCGTCAGCGACGACCCTTTTTGCTCCGGGCCTCCGCTCTGGTCACGTCATTTTTTTTTCACCCCAAAATTAACCGAGTAAAAAACGAGTTCTCACTCTCTCCGGAGTCGCCTCATTTTTCTTCGGCTGTCGACTCTTCGTCCCGCGACGCTCGGCGCTTTAAACGCGGCTCGGCTCTTATTTAAACGGAAATTATAGTAAATCTGCCCAAGGCCGAGCTCGCTCTCCCGATTGGCTGGGAACTGGAACGGGAAGTCAACTTTGATGACTCAGTTCCAACTTTTTGATGTCAGCCCTCAAAAAAGTTTGTAGGTTCTTAGCTGTCGGGTGGTTAGATTTTTTCTTGCCTTAAAAAATATATCTAAATGAAAAATGACTTTCTTTTTGAGGTTGAATTTCTCATTGCTTAAAAAAGAGCAATAGCTTTTACGTTTACTCATGTTTTTCTTTGTCAGTAAAATAATCAATGGAGTGTTGAAGTTTTGCAAAATGTCTTTTTGAGGTCTATTTGTTCTTGTTGGGTTTGTTTGTTTACACTTGTTAAAACATTTTAATTATTTAGTTTAGTTTGTTTGTTTGCCACTAGTTAAAGTTTATCGATTAGTTTTGTTTAATTTCTTTTTGTTCACCTTGTTAACAATTTTAAATTTATATTCTTAGATTTGTTTTGTGTACGTTTAGTTAACTGATTTCTCGTTATTTTGTTCAATTCGTTTGTGTGCAACTACTGTAGTTAACAAGTTTAGATTCGTTTTGTTGGACTTCGTTGTGAATACATTAACAATTTAAGATTGATTTTGGTTAAAAAAATTGTGTTTTTAGATTTATTTATACATTTTTAGTTAACAAATTTAGGTTTGTTTGGTTAAATTTCTTTGTGTACACCTTGTTAACACAACAAAATTTAGATTTTCTTAATTTTAAGTTTGTTCTCTTGGATTTCTTCGTATACTATTAATGAACAATTTTAGATTTGACTTGTTAGATTTATTTGTGCAGGTTTTTTTTTTTTTTTTTACCAACTTAAGGTTTGTTTTGTTAGATTTAAATTTGTGCTCTTGAATTTGTTGATGTACTATCAGTAAACAATTATGTGATTATTTTTGTTTAGTGTAGACCTTGGTTAACAGATTGAAATTTGTTAAGATTTCTCTGCGTAGACCTAATCCAGCTTGTATTTTCATAGAGGTGTGTTTGGACGACATTTGGGTGGGATTTGGAGCAGCTGTGGGTCCGGTTTGAACAGGTGTTGTTGGTTCTGGAGCGTCTTGTGACATTAACGTTTCTATCCACTCGTCCTTTCAAACTCTCACACTCCACAGCTCCATCTACCAGCATTACACGTGTTTACGGCCCAAACTGTGGCAATTTTTCCTCTCGTCATTACTCATTTTTTAACTCATTGTTATCATTGTGAGGTCCTTCCATTGACCGATAAAGTGGAGCAGATGTAAACAGCTTTAAAACGGCACTTAAGTCTAAAGCAATATTTTTTTTGGTAATAAACAAGAAAACTTGTATTGTATCTGTTTGTATCTGATTCTGCGGCAAGCATTTCTAAAAATCGCGATGAATGTTGCGGCGTTTTTAGGCGTTTTTGTTGCAATTAAGTTGCAGGAGCAAGTCAAGGTTGCAGACAAATTTGTCCTCCTGGACCAATGCAGTAGAAAAGAAGTGACCTATGTGTCTATATTTTCACTCCACATTTAATCTCCAACTGAACGTCCTAAACGCACACAGGTCATGATATAATAACTCTCGCCGCCTCAGTGTAAATGTCACGTCTCGTTTTATTCGGCAGTTCCGCAGCAGTGTTGATTTAAACCCCACGACCCCAAGACAATTTCAGTCTCTTGAGATGAGAATCCAGTGCCGCAATCTGCACGCTAACAGTCAGAATTAGATGGTTAGCCGGACGACAATCTGGTCTGGAATTGCCCCATGTCCAAAAATCCACGTAATGAAGTGAATCCAGGCTAAAAAAAATTAGGCTAGGCGGAAATTTGACCACAACTGCTTGTGACTTTTGTAGCTCGGACCAAGGCCACGTCCGCACGTATACGGGTGTTTCTGAAAACGCAGGTTTTTTCTATGTCCACATGTAAACAGCGTTTTGGGTCAGTGAAAACGGAGGTTTTTGAAAACTCCAGCCAAAGTCAGCGATTTTTGGAAACTCCGTTTCTGCATTTAGGTGTGGACGAGAAAAACGGAGATTTTGAAAAACGGAGCGTTCCGCGTCACACCGCGCGCCACTCGTATGACGTCACAGTACGCGGCGTGTCTACGTTAGGTTTTCATTTGCAATGTTTTTGACAGCGTTATTATGACAGAGATATTTTTGAAAAACGTGCTCGTGTGGACGCCATAAAAAAATTTAAAAGAAAAAACACGGAAAATCTCCGTTTTCAGAAATATCCATGTACGTGTGAACCTGGCCCAAACCACCATGACATTCGGAGAAATGGAAGTGGCGAAGTGGCACTCAATGCCGTTACGATGCCGGAGCTCGTTTTCGCGTCCGCTGCCGTCTTTATAAAAGTGAAAAGTTGGAGCTCGTGAAGGCGAACCCGGATTGAAGCGTCAGAGTGACACGCTACCATTTCGTAATTGGAGTCACCTCGAAGAACGGAAAACAAAGACACTTCTGGACCAAGGCCACTGCCCGTTACGCTACTGAACATCGCACTTCATCAGGAGGTTCAACGTTCCAACATGATGCCGTTTTCCATCTATAAAAGCACCGGTGTCTCAGCCTCAGGAGTCCAGTAATTAAAGTACAGTTACTCACGTTACGTTGCTGTGCACCAAACGTATTTATACTGTACACACACACACACACACACACACACTCTTTTCCCTCTAAACATAATGCTGCATACACTATCTATGATGCGTTGTTCAAAATCTTTTATGTTCTTTCCCTTTAGTACACACACACACACACACACACAAACACAAACACACAGAAGTAACTCATTTCAATTCCCCGAGTGTAACAAGAGAAACTTTTTCCGTTCTGGCTTCCTCGCTCTTCTTCAAAACACACACACACCATCTCTGCATTCCCCAAAAGCACTCTATACACTTTCCAGCATTTCTTTACATACGGTAGTACACACACACCCATCCACACACACACACACATACACCCACCCACACACACCCACACACACACACACACACATACACCCACCCACACACACCCACACACACACACACCCACACACACACCCACACACACCATCTCTGCATTCCCCAAAAGCACTCTATACACTTTCCAGCATTTCTTTACATACGGTAGCACACACACACCCATCCACACACACACATACACCCACCCACACACACACACACACCCACCCACCCACACACACACACACCCACCCACCCACACACACACACCATCTCTGCATTCCCCAAAAGCACTCTATACACTTTCCAGCATTTCTTTACATACGGTAGTACACACACACCCATCCACACACACACACACAACACCCACCCACACACACCCACACACACACACACACACACACCCACACACATCATCTCTGCATTCCCCAAAAGCACTCTATACACTTTCCAGCATTTCTTTACATACGGTAGTACACACACACATCCACACACACACACACACACACACCCACCCACACACACACACACACACACCATCCACACACCCACCCCCACCCACACACACCCACACACACACACACACACACCCACACATTAATTGCTCCCCTGCATTCCCCAAAAGCACTCTATACACTTTCCAGCATTTCACATACGGTAGTACACACACACCCATCCACACACACACACACAACCCACACACACCGTCTCTGTATTCCCCAAAAAGCACTTTTACACTCTTCCAGCATTTCTTACATACGTAGTACACACACCATCCACACACACACACAACCCACACACACCGCCTTCCTCTCAGCATTCCCCAAAAAAGCACTCTTACACTTTCCAGCATTTCTTTTACATACGGTGTACACACACCCATCCACACACACACACACAACCCACACACACACACACACACACACACACACACACCCATCCACCCCCCCCACACACACCATCTCTGCATTCCCCAAAAGCACCCCTATACACTTCCAGCATTTTACACACGGTAGTACACACACCCATCCACACACACACACACACACACCCACCCACACACACACACACACCCATCCACACACCCACCCCACCCACACACACCCACACACACACCCACACACACTGTCTCTGTATCTCAAAGCACCATACACCCTTCCAGCATTTTTACATAATGGTAGTACACACAGACATACACCCAAACACACGCACACACACAACCACACCCACACTGCTCTGGCATTCCCCAAAGCACTCTTTTACACTTTTCCAGCATTTCTTTACATACGTAGCACACACACACACACATCCACACACACACACACCCACACACACACCGTCTCTGCATTCCCCAAAAGCACTCTTTACACTTTCCAGCATTTCTTTACATACGGTAGTACACACACACACATCCACACACACACACACACACACACACACACCATCTCTGCATTCCCCAAAGTACCTTACACTTTCCAGCATTTTACACACGGCACACACACACCCATCCACACACACACACACACACACACCATCTCTGCATTCCCCAAAAGCACTTTATACACTTTCCAGCATTTCTTTACATACGGTAGTACACACACACCCATCCACACACACACACAACCCACACACACACACACACACACACACACCCATCCACCCCCCCATTAACACCATCTCTGCATCTCAAAAGCACTCTATACACTTTCCAGCATTTTACATAATGGTACACACACACCCATCCACACACACACACACATACACCCACCCACACACACACACACACACCCATCCACACACCCACCCCCACCCACACACACCCACACACACACACACCCACACACACTGCCCCATCTCAAAAGCACTCTATACACTTTCCAGCATTTCTTTACATACGGTAGTACACACACACACATCCACACACACACACACACCCACACACACCGTCTCTGCATTCCCCAAAAGCACTCTTTACACTTTCCAGCATTTCTTTACATACGGTAGTACACACACACCCATCCACACACACACACACACAACCCACACACACACACACACACACACACACACACCCATCCACACCCCCCCCCCACACCCCCACACACACCATCTCTGCATTCCCCAAAGTACTCTCTACACTTTCCAGCATTTTACACACGGTAGGCACACACACACCCATCCACACACACACACACACACAACCCACACACACACACACACACACACACACACACACTCCATCCACACACCACCCACCCCCCCCACACACACACACACCCCTGCATTCCCTAAAGCACTTTTCTACACTTTCCAGCATTTCTTTTTACATAATGTAGTACACACACACACACACACACATCCACACACACACACACACACCCATCAACTGACAAACTGCATTCCCCAAATACACTCTACACACCTTTTTTTGCTAATTCCATTGGCCACCTACTTTCATATCCAACACACACACACACACACACCTCCCCAGACACACACACACACACACATCCCTGCATCCCCCCAACCCCAAACCATATACACCATCTTGTTCTTCTTCTCCAAGTACTCACACACTTTCTCCCTTAGAGAGACACACACACACACACACACTCTTTCACACACACCAACCGGGCCCTCGAACAATTTTGGGACGTAGCAAAATGAAAATGGGGACTCGCACTTCATCTCTCAGCGATCCCTCGCTCTGCCGATACAAACGTGTGTGTGTGTGTGTGTGTGATGGAAGAATGTAATTGTATCAGGCCTCGCCCTCCCTTCAGGAGCAACATCTGTTAGGTAAACTTGACCCAAATCGGCCCGACTCCATTCCGCTCTGATTCGGATGTTTTACGAAGGTTCCCATCTGGGACGATACACACACTCTCCGAGAAGACACACACACACACACTTCTCCTCGTCCCGGTGACGGACGTAATAAGGTCCGGGAGCAACTGTACGACTGCGAAACTTGGAGACGCTTCGGCATTGCTTTGAATAATGCTTGATTTGGGAAATTAGTGGTGTAACGATACGTCAGTCAACGCCGATATTGCCGATGAACGATCGCCGATGCGTCAATCCATCATGAAAACGTCAAGCAGTAGGGGTGCGATGAGACACTCGGCTCGCGAGACGAGACGAGACGAGACGAGACACGAGAATGGGTGGATTTAGACGAAGGAGATGATAATTCCAGTGGCCTTCATGTGACTGAAGGCCAACTGCAAAAAAAGACAAGTTAGGAACTCACGAAAGAATGAAAGAGAAAAAGGGAGACAGAAGGGAAAAAGGAGAGAGAAAAAGAAAGAAAGAAAGAAAGAAAAAGGGAGGGAGACAAAGAGATAAGAGAAGAAGAGACAGAAGGTGGAGGAAGGAAAAAATGATGGAATAATGGAAAGAAAGAAAGAAGAAAAGAAAGACAGGAGATGGAAAGAGAAAAACTAGAGAGAAAGAGACAGAAAGGGAGAATGGGAAACAAGCAAAAGAAAGAAAGAAGGAAAGAAAGGAAGGCAGATGGAGGGAAAAAAGGGAGGGAGACAAAGAGATAAGAGAAGAAGAGACAGAAGGTGGAGGAAGGAAAAAATGATGGAATAATGGAAAGAAAGAAAGAAGAAAAGAAAGACAGGAGATGGAAAGAGAAAAACTAGAGAGAAAGAGACAGAAAGGGAGAATGGGAAACAAGCAAAAGAAAGAAAGAAGGAAAGAAAGGAAGGCAGATGGAGGGAAAAAAGGGAGGGAGACAAAGAGATAAGAGAAGAAGAGACAGAAGGTGGAGGAAGGAAAAAATGATGGAATAATGGAAAGAAAGAAAGAAGAAAAGAAGGACAGGAGATGGAAAGAGAAAAACTAGAGAGAAAGAGACAGAAAGGGAGAAGGGGAAAAAGAGAAAGTTAGAAAAAAAGAAGGATGGAAAGAGATAAAAAAAAGAAAGAAAGAAAGAAAGGAAGGGACACAAAGAAAAAGAGGAAAAGACAGAAAGGAAGAGGGAAGAAGGAAGAGACGAAGAGAAAACAAAGAGGGAGAAAGAACAGGGGAAGAGACTGGGTAAAAAGGGGCGAGAGAAAGAAAAAAAGAAAGAGGGACATAAAGAAAAAGAAGGCCAACGAGAAGTTAGGAAAAAGAAAGAGGGAGGGAGACGGAAGGAAAGAAGGAAAGACAGGGAGGGAGACAAAGAGATATACGAGAAGAAGGGACAGAAGGGGGAGGGAGGAAAAAAAATGATGGAATAATGGAAAGAGAGAAGAAAGGAAGGACAGGAGATGGAAAGAAAAAAACTAGAGAGAAAGAGGGAGAAAGGGAGAAAGAGGGAGGGAGACGGAAGGAAAGACAGGGAGGGAGACAAAGAGATACGAGAAGAAGGGACAGAAGGGGGAGGGAGGAAAAAATGATGGAATAATGGAAAGAGAGAAGAAAGGAAGGGAAGAGAAAGACACAGTGGAGGGCGGAGGTCCATGTTGCTGCGCTGCGTGAGGTGTGTTTCTGTCGTTAACGTTTGTTTCGCGCCTCGCGCTCCCTCCCGACTACAAAGACTCCCTGCGTGTTTGGGCTCCGGCGTTTGACAGTCGACATCTTTGTAAAGGTTCTAGACCCGCCGTGAGAGCGTGTCCCTCGAGCCTCCTTTTTTGGTTCTGTTGGATCGTTCCCTTTGTGTTTTGGACGTCTCGTTTTCAGCACGAGCCTGGGCTCCGTCTCTTCTTCAGTTTGTCCGCTAAGAGGATTTTGACGCCGCCCGAGTTCTGGTGTTGAAATCCACTACTGATCTGTGTCGCCCGCAAGTGCGTCTTCTGCTTCCAGCCCGCAACACCGCCACGACACGACTTCAGCCTGTTTTCACCGGCGTTGCGTGAAGACTGGCTCTAATCCTGCAGCGTCCTGCTTGAGCGCTAATTTAATATTGTCGTCGTGAACGCACCACAGCACAACCAAATGTGATCTCCGCGTTTGACCCGGCCGTGAAGGAGCAGTGGGCGGCTAACAAGGGCAGCCCCCGGGGGAGCAGTGCTTGGGGACGGTACCTTGCTCATGAGTACCTCAGCGATACCTTTACCGGCCCTGGATTCGAGCCTGCGACCTTCTGGTCACGGGGCGAACACCCTACCGTTACGCCACCAACTGCCCCAGCTGCGCGACCAGAAACTAGAGTCTGTGAGCAGAGCCGAGCTGTTATAACAGTCGCGCAAATTCCACACAATCGTCTCTTTCCGCGGCCGACGCTGCCGGGGTCCGAAGACAAAAAAAAACACGCCGCCTCCTGAACGTAGGGAAGCTGATGGAAAACCAATTACCTGTGACTGCAGTTCCTGATCCAAAAAAACGCCTATTTATTCACTCTAAATTCAACAGCAATCACCTCCCTCCCTCCCTCCCTCCGTCCTTCAGTTCCTCCTCGGCCGAGTTTAGACAGCACCGCGCTTCCCGCCGAACGGCTGAAAGACGCGACGATTATCGTGTCATTCCTTTAACTTCGGCTACGTATATATCTCTGTCACTCGCTAGCTGTCACTGGTATAAAAGGCCTCATTACCGCAGTCGCGGCGCCGCGTTACTTCCCCCGAACCCCGGGCTGAAAACGCGCTCCGGAATCAAACTGCAACGTGTGGTGGCAATGAATGAATGACAGCGAATTTGCAAGGAAGACGAATCCTGGTGTGTCAGTTTGCAGGACGGATGGATGGATGGATGGATGGGTAGAAAAATGGGTAGATGAATTCAGGACAGATATATGGAGGATGGATGATGGATGGATGGATGGATAGAGGAATTCAAAGATGGATATTAGGAATGTCGGAGGGATGAACGGATGGAAAAAAAAAACAGATGAATTCATATATAAATGAATGGATGGATGGACAAACAATTTAAATATTGGAAAATGACTAGATGGACGGATGGGTGGATGGATAGATGAATTCATTTATGACTGATGAAGAGATGGATGGAGTGATAGGTGAAGAAATGGATAGATGGATTAATGCAGGGATGGATGGAAAAGTGGATAGATGAATTCATACAGTATCTGGATAGATGGATGGATGGAGTGATGGATTGATACATGGATAGATGAATTCAAATATGAACAGATGGATTGATGGATGGAAAAATGCATAGAAAATCTATCCTCCATCTACCCATCCATCTAAATTTTCATCCATCCATTTATTGACTTCTGTGTTCCTCACCCTCTCTCTCATTCTTTTCTGAGATCCATCTACGTCTCTCTCTTGATTAATCTCTATGCCTCTATCCCTAACCCTCTGCTTCTTCATCCTCCTTCCTTCCTTCCATTCATCCCCTCCATCTCTCTTTCTCCATCTTTCCCTCTTTCTCTCTCACTCTGTCAGAAACTTTCCTTTCCATCTATCTCTTTATTCCTATCTCTCTAATTCGGGATGGAAAAAAAAACGCATAGATTGATTAATACGGCATTAACAAATGGAGGGATGGATGGAAAAGGGATTGATGAATTTACATGGAGGAATGGAGGGAGAGAGGGATGGATGGAGGGATGAAGGGATGGATGCATCCAAATCCATGTAATTCAATTTGAAGTAATGATAGGTAGCTATATATATATATGGTAGGATCTATAAATGGATGGATGGATGGATAGATAGATAGATAGATAGATAGATAGATAGATAGATAGATAGATAGACACATTCCTTGGTCAAAGCAGAACATCTGTGTAGATAAAAGGTGTGTTTTTCTTCTCCTCGGCAAGAGAAGTTTCTCAGTTCTTCACGTAGAGCACCAGACCTTTGCAAGATGATGGCTCCAGGCAAGGACAGGCCAGACATTTCAGAAATGAAGGTAAAAAAAGTGTGTGTGTGTGTGTGTGTGTGTGTATGATAACGGCAGAAGAGAGAGAGAGAGAGATACACTCGACCTGAGAACCCGAGGCAGTGTGAGCTCCTGGGAGCTCGGGGCAGCGATGCGCTTCAGATGTCAGGCCCAAATTCCTCATATGACGCAGCCACAACGCTAGCGCGTAACTTTATGAAATGGAGCGTGCTAACGTTAGTGTCCTAGCGTGCGTGTCACGTTGCACTAGCGTGTTTGCGAACAGCTGAACATGACAGTGGCAAACATGACCTACAAATGTAGCTCCCAAAACATTGTTATGGTGCTGCGCAAGCCTCGTGGAAAGGTCTACGGCACGGAGAAACGTCGTAAAACAGCAGTGCAGACTTTGTCGAAATGTTGAAAGAAATGTTGCAGACAAGGTGTGCGAATGCCGTACAAACCTTGTAGAAGTGTAAAAGACTTGTGCAAGTGTTGCAGAAAGATTGTGTGAATGTTGCAGAAAGGTTGTGGAACTGTTGTCCAAAGGTTGTGTGAATGTTGCAGAGAGGTTGTGGAAATGTTGTCCAAAGGTTGTGTGAATGTTGCAGAAAGGTTGTGTGAACGTTGTGGAAAGGTTACAAAAAGATTATGTAAAATCTCGTAGAAACATTGTTCAAGGGCTGTAAAAACATTGCAGAAATGTGAACATTGCAGAAACCTTGCACAGTAGAGTTGTAGAAATGTTGAAGAAATGTGGAGGAGTAAATAGATAGGGGGATAGATAGATAGATAGATAGATAGATAGATAGATAGATAGATAGATAGATAGATAGATAGATAGATAGATAGATAGATAGATAGATAGTGGATAGATGAATAAATAGATGAATGCATGGATGGATAAATAGAATGGATAGACAGATAGGGGATGAATGGATCTATAAATGAACTGAAGGAAAGATGAATGAATGGATGGATGGATCGGCAGAAGGATGAATAAAATAGATTTACAGATGGGGGTTGAGTGGAACTATGAATGGATTGAGGGATGGATGGATGGATGGATGAAAGCATGCATTGTGAAAAGGATGGATAAACAGATAGGGGAATGGATTGATCTATGAATGGCCTGAGGGATGGATGGATGGACGGATGGGGGATGGATGGATGGATGAATAGAATGGATAGACAGATAGGGGAATGGATGGATTGATCTATTAATGGACTGAGGGATGGATGAATGGATGGATGGATTGATGGATGAATAGAGTGGATGGACATATAGGGGGATGGATGAATGGATGAATGCATGCATGGCGAAAAGGATGGATAAACACATAGGGGGATGGATGGATGGATGGATGGATGGATGGATGGATGGATGAATAGAATGGATGGACGGATAGGGGGATGGATGGATGGATGAATAGAATGGATGGATGGATAGGGGAGGGATGGATGGATGAATAGAATGGATGGACGGATAGGGGATGAATGGATGGATGAATAGAATGGATGGACGGATAGGGGGATGGATGGATGGATGGATGAATAGAATGGATGGACGGATAGGGGAGGGATGGATGGGTGAATAGAATGGATGGACGGATAGGGGAGGGATGGATGGATGAATAGAATGGATGGACGGATAGGGGGATGGATGGATGGATGAATAGAATGGATGGACGGATAGGGGGATGGATGGATGGATGAATAGAATGGATGGATGGATAGGGGGATGGATGGAGGGATGGATGGATGGATGTTTTGGTGTGTGTGTGTGTGTGCATGCATGCGTTTTCCAGTGTGCGTGTGTCTGTGCATTAACACATTTGCAGGTGTGTGTGTGTGGATTTGCAGGTGTGTGTGTGTGTTTGTGTACAAAACAGTCAGGGGGGCTCTTGCCCTCCCCTCTCCCACTTTGCCCTGTTTTTTTGGTGCTCATCTGAGGCGTGAGAAACAAAATGACAGATTAATTTACGGCGGTGCAGGTGTTAGCGCGCGGGATTCCGACAGCCGTGTGACGTGGGACGAGGTGACGGGCGAGAGCGGCGATCCATCATCGAGCAGGACGCGGGAAGAACGGAATAAAGACAAAAAGAAAATGCAAAAAAAGGCTCCGCGTTAATCCCTGAGGGAATCCGAGCTGGCGATTCAGGCTGTCTAACGGCCTCACAGCTCCTTACCCATCATGCCCCGGGGTGACCGGGCGTTACCAGGGTGACCGGGGCGTTACCAGGGTGACCGGGGCGTTACCAGGGCGCGTCACTCGGCGATGGACGTGAGTTACGCTGTGTTCGCAGGTTTGATATGTTACTTAGGGCAAAAAAAAACCAGTATCTGTCTCTCTATCTATCTATCTGTCTGTCTGTCTGTCTGTCTGTCTGTCTATCTATCTATCTATCGGCCTGTCTGTCTGTCTTTCTGTCTTTCTGTCTATCTATCTATCTATCTATCTATCTATCTATCTATCTATCAGCCTGTCTGTCTGTCTGTCTATCTATCTATCTATCGGCCTGTCTGTCTGTCTTTCTGTCTTTCTGTCTATCTATCTATCTGTCTGTCTGTCTGTCTATTTATCTGTCTATATGTCTATCTATCTATCTGTCTATCTGTCTGTCTGTCTGTCTGTGTCTGTCTGTCTGTCTGTCTGTCTATCTATCTATCTATCTGTCTATCTGTCTGTCTGTCTGTCTGTCTGTCTATCTATCTATCTATCTGTCTGTCTGTCTGTCTGTCTGTCTGTGTCTGTCTGTCTGTTTATCTATCTATCGGCCTGTCTGTCTGTCTGTCTGTCTGTCTATTTATCTGTCTATCTATCTATCTATCTATCTATCTATCTATCTATCTATCTGTCTGTCTGTCTGTCTGTCTGTCTGTCTGTCTGTCTACCTACTCATCCACCCATTTACCCCTCTCCAATCCATCTATCCATCCTTTCATCTCCCTGTCCATCCACCCATCTATCGACTTTTGTCCATCTATCCATTCATCTTTCCATTCATACTTCCATACACTTGTCTATATCTGTCCATCCATTCATCCATCTACCAAGCCATCCATCCCTCCATCCATTCATCTTTCCATCCATACCCCATGTACTTGTCCACCCATCTATTTACCTGTCTGTCCATCTATTCAACCATCTATCTATCCTTCCATCCATCTGTCTCTCCATTCCTCTCTCTCCTTCCTTGTTCTACTTTCTCCCTCCTTTTCTCTCTCTCTCTCTCTCTCTCCCTTCCTTTTCTTTATCTCCCTCATCTCTCTCACTCCTCTTTTCCTCACTCTCCGTCTGAATCTTTTGTGTAAGATCCATCTACGTCTCTCTCTTGATTACTCTCTATCCCTCTATCCCTACCCCTCTACTTCTTCACGTCTTCCTCCCCATCTTCCTTCCTTCCTTCCTTCCTTCCTTCCTTTCTTTCTTTCATCCCCTCCATCTCTCTCTCCACCTTTCCCTTTCTCTCTCTCACTCTGTCAGAAACCTTCTTTCCATCTTTCTCTCTAACCCCAACTCTCTAATTCTTTCCATCTTCCAATCGTCTTTCTTTCTTTCTTTCTTTCTTCATTTCTTTCTCTCTTGTTCTTTCTGCTCTCTCTCTCCCCCATTGTTTTTCTTCCAGCATTGTTTTCTCTCATTCGTTCTATCTATTTTGAATCCTCCCTCTCTCTCTCTCCCTCTCCCCACAGTGCTGCAGCGTTGTTGATGAATGAGACTACGCATTTAGACCCATCCATCACCACCTGCCCAGGTGAGACTTCACACACACACACACACTCCGGATCGTCTCTGGTGTCGTTGCCTGGAAGTTTCCATCGGTCTCACTCCACCTTTGCCCTCATCTGTGTTCAATCTCCGCAAACACACACACTTTACGGGAACAGCGGAATGCCTCACGTCCGAGAAGCAGAATTAAGGAATTAAACAACGCCAGGGACACGTGGAAGCCACGTAAGGTCAAGCTTTGTACTTTGGCCTTAATGACCTCGTTACGACTGGTTAACGAGCTTTTATGTCTGACTCCTTCATCTCCTCCCTCCATCTAGCCCTCCATCCGGCCGCTCATCTCTCTCTCTCTCTCTTTTCATCCTGTCTTTCAGCTCCTCTATTTCAACACAGACGCTAGAAAGCACCATTTGAGCGAGTTATATAAAGAATTTAGAGGCTTTTGCTGATGGCTGCATCTGAGATGGACAGATGAAGGAAGAGACAGAGAGAGAGAGATGGAAAGATTTGGACAGAGTGAGAGTAATGAAGGAGGAAGAGATGGAGTGGGAAAGAAAGAAAGAAAGATGGGGAGAGGAAGAAAAGAGAGATAACAATGAAGGAGAGAGAATGGATGAATGGATGGACGGGAAGCTAAATGGATGAACAGATGGATTGATGGCTTGGTAGATGGATGAATGGATAGACAGATGGCTTGGTAGATGGATAAATGGATGGAAAGATGGATTGATTGCTTGGTAGATGGATGAATGGATGGACAGATGGATTGATGGCTTGGTAGATGGATGAAGAGATGGATTGATGGCTTGGTAGATGAATGAATGGATGGACAGATGGATTGATTGCTTGGTAGATGGATAAAGAGATGGATTGATGGCTTGGTAGATGGATGAATGGATGAAGAGATGGATTGATGGCTTGGTAGATGGATGAATGGATGGACAGATGGATTGATGGCTTGGTAGATGGATGAATGGATGGACAGATATGGACAAGTGTATGGAAGTATGAATGGGAAGATGAATAGGTAGATGGAGAAAAGTCGATGGATGGGTGGATGGACAGGGAGATGAAAGGATGGATAGATGGATGGGAGAGGGATAAATGAGTGGATGAGTAGGTAGATAGATGATAGAGAGAAATCAAGAGAGAAGAAAGAGGGGAAGAGGGAAAGGAAGAATGTAAGAAATGAAAGAGGGAGCGATTCAGGAGCGAGAAAGATTCAGACTGATGGTGAGATATGAAAAAATGAAAAAGAGAGAGAAAGAGAGGACGGGAGAGACGGAGGAAAAAAAGAAAGAGATGGACGGAGAGATTTCTCCAGCTTCCTGTTCAACACGGCCAAATTTATCTGCCAGTAAACACACACACACACACACACACACACCAGGAGGATGGTTTGGTTTTCATTCCGGTCAGTTACCTATAAACAGCAGCTAAACGCTCGACCCCCGACCCTGCTGACCACCATGACCCTGAGAGGTCAAACTCATATGAAATACAAACCACACACACACACATACACCCCAATATAAACACACCGAGCGGTCAGCAGGGACACACCCACCACTCACCGCAGCTTTACTCGGACAAGACGTCAAATTTACCAAATAAAACCGAATACACACTGGTCAATTAATCAATGTCCAGGGAATTAAACGACGTTTCGTTTTCGTGGTCAGAGGGAACTGTGGACAAGTCAAAAATTCTCAAATAAAATTAAAATGACCAATAAAAGCGACTGTATTACAGTTCATTGAGCTGATCTGTCGGGGGTCCTGGCGTGTCCTCGGCCCCGTCCCGCTCCAGGTGCGGGTTTCAGGGCGGCCGTTTGGGGCCCCGGGGCCGGAGCCGAGTCCCCGAGCTTGCTGCAGGAGGTGTCGCTGTGATTGATTGCTTCGTTCGCGTTGGAGCAGTAATAGCAGCGGTAACACCGCGGAGGAGGGGGGGTTTAGTGAGGGAGGGGCTTTAAAATTCTCTTCCACTGCTGAAGAAAAGCGTCACTCGGCGGCAGATTGCTCAAGATTGTTGCCTTTTTCATATAAAACACCGTTCCGATTCTTTCACAGCAGAAATCGTGAAAAATGATATATATTTTTGCATTTTTTATTTGCGGGTGGAAGTTAGCTTTCATATGAGAATACTCACAATGTGTTTATTTTGTTTGATTGTCTTGTTTTTTTGTCGTTTTTTGTCTTTTTGTTTTATTTTTCCGGGAAAATTTTGCTTTAATACTAAAATACTTTCTGTGATTTTTTTGCTGCTTACTTGTTTTCTGTTTTATGTACTTTTCTATAAGCTTCTATTAAACTTTTTAAAATATGTTTTCCATCTTTTATTTTTGTCCTTTATGGTAGAAGTGAGCTTCCTTATTTTTGTTGTTTTTTCACATCTTAAAATTGTATTTATTTATTTATTCAGTATATTTTTTTTTTTTACATCGCGAATAAGCTTCCATACTAGAAAACTTCCCATGCTTTTTAATTATTTCGTTTGTTTTGTTTTGCTCTTTTTTGTTGTAGTGGAAATAAGCTAAAGTACTTCCTATGTTTTTTTTTAATGCTGTTTATTTGTTTTCTGTTTTATGTACTTTTCTATGAGCTTCTATTAAAACTTTTTAAAATGTTTTCTTTCTTTTGTTTTTGGATTGTGTTCTTTATGGTAGAAGTGAGCTTCCTTATTTTTTTTTTTTTTTCACATCTTAAAATTATATTTATTTATTTATTCTGTATTTTTTTTTTAATCAAAAATCAGCTTCCATACTAGAAAACTTCCCATGCTTTTTTAATTATTTTGTTTTGCTCTTCTTTGTTATAGTGGAAATAAGCTAAAATACTTCCTTAAAAATACTTACATAAAATACTTTCCTTTTATTTTTTTGAACGTTTCTTTCTTCACTTTTTAAATTCTGTTGTATGTCTTGTTTCCCTTTTTCCTTTTTATTTGCGAGTTACCAAACTACAATAACTTCCCATGTTATTTTTTTTTACTAGCAAAAACGAGTTTCTATTCGAATAATTCCTATTTTTGTTTTATATTTCACACTTTTGTTTGTTTATGTGTTATTTTCTCATTGTTATGATGAAAATGTGTTTCTTTACCTGAATATTTTCCATATATATATATATATATTTTTTGTTTTTCATCTTTTTTCCTATTTCTTTTATTTACATATGGCTAAAAAGAGGTTCAACAGTAGAATTATTATCATTTCTTTTTGGTTTTGTTTTGTTTTGTTGCTTTGTTTTCATTTCATTTCTTTGTTACTGATCTCATTCACATTCAGTGTGAGAGAAAACTCCATGTTTTGTTCGGTGAACGTTCTCCCGCTCGGTGACGCCCGACGGATGGACGGATATCCCGGCGGTCCACGCTGCCC
>JAVGVS010000765.1:89317-109779 GCA_032718565.1 Distichodus sexfasciatus
TAGATGACCCAATGTTATAACTTTGCTGTCGATAAGTGTCTTATTGAGTCCTGGAAAAAGTCCACCAACAGACAAATCCAAGCGTGTTCCATGAACAAGGGGCTCCTCCAAGAGCCAGTAGAGGGATTGAGACGTCTCTTCTTGCCTAATAACAAGAGTACTCCAGACTTTAAACAGGTTTCTGTAGAACACTGGTAGGCCAGAGGTGCTCCACTTCATAGGGTCCATTAAAAAGAGAGATTTATCCAGTCCCAAGCTCTCACAGTTCTGTAGGATGGCACATGCAACTGCACGCCATTTAAAATCCACTGAACCCATCAACAGTCTTTGTATGTACTGCAACCGAAAGGTCGCTATTCTGCTCTGAAGGTGCATCAGACCATGTCCACCCTCCTCCTTTGGTAGATATAACACACTCTGTGGGACCCAGTGTAACTTATCCCAGAAGAAATCCACTAAAATGGACTGAATTTTTGCTAGCAGATGAGAGGGAGGGTCAACACACACAAATCTATGCCACAGTGAAGACGCAACCAAGTTATTTATGATTAAAATACGGCCTCTGTAAGACATTTTGGGCACCAAATATTTCCATTTATCCAAGCGGCCCTTGATCTTTTCAATAATGCCTTCCCAGTTTTTCTGCACTGTTGACTCATCACCTAAAAACACACCCAAATATTTAAAACCAAATTTTCCCCAAACCAAACCTTCAGGAAGCTCTGGTTTCCCCTCCGTCCATGTACCTACTAAGAGTGTTTCACTTTTGCTCCAATTTACACTCGCAGAGGACAAACCTCGAAAAGTTTTGAGTAATCTCATTAAAACCTGTATATCACTTTGTCTGCTGATCATTACTATAACATCATCAGCATAAGCTGACAGTATAAGATTATCTCTGCAGTTTGGTAAACTTATGCCTTGGAGTTTAGCTCTAATCTGCTGCAAAAGTGGTTCTATTGCCAATGAGTAGAGCATACCGGACAGTGAGCACCCCTGCCTCACACCTCTATGAACTCTAAAAGGAGCACATAACCCACCATTGACCTTAAGAATGCTCTCAACGCCACTATAAAGAACTTTAATGTGATTAATAAAATTTTGGCAAAATCCAAAAGCCACTAAAACCCTCCACAAATAGCCATGCTCAACGCGATCGAAAGCCTTTTCCTGATCTAGCGAAACTAACCCACAATCTAGATTCATCATCTTGGAGACTTCTAAAACATCACGAACTAGAGAAATATTATCGAATATTGACCTACCAGGAACACAGTAGGTCTGGTCAGGATGGATGACGCCATCCAATACCCCTGCTAGCCTATTAGCCAAGGCTTTAGAGAGCATTTTATAGTCACCACAGAGTAATGATACAGGCCGCCAACATTTGATGTCTGTGAGGTCACCTTTCTTGGGCAAGAGTGTAAGCACTGCTCTTCGGCAGCTCAGAGGCAGCTGGCCCTCGGCCAGACTTTCATTCAGTACCTCCAGCAGATCCTCTCCCAATTCTGACCAAAAAGACTTATAAAAGTCAACTGACAGACCATCAACGCCCGGTGCCTTTCCAGATTCCATCCCTTGGAGAGCTTTATAGAGTTCTCCCATAGTCAATAGACCAGAGATCTCTGTGTTCGCTTCCTCGGACATCTGGGGTAAGTCTCTGAAGAACTCACCATCATCCCTGTGTTCTCCTCCAAGTTCACTTTCATACAGGCTTCTATAAAAAGTGACCGCTCTCTTTCGAATGCCCGCAGGGTCTATTAACAAAGTTCCAGACTCAGAGCGCAGGGCATGAATGGCCCTACTCTGACCATTCTTCCTTTCCAAGCCAAAAAAGAACTTGGACGGCACATCCATTTGGTCCACACTCTTAAACCGTGACCTGACCAGAGCCCCCTGTGTTCTAGTTCCCAGCAAATCAGCTAGCTGTGTCTTTTTACACAAAAGTAAATCTACGTAACCTTTTACACCAGTTGACTCAGCCAATTCCTGAAGTTTCAAGATATCAGCCTCCAAGATGTTCATGTCTAAATCGTTCTTTTTAGTGACGTTTTGAGTGTACTGCAAACAAAATTGTTTTATTTGAGCCTTCCCAAACTCCCACCACTGGCGTAAAGATTTAAATGACTTCTTTGTGGTTCTGAACTCATCCCAAAAGAGTTTAAAAACGTCCTTAAAATATTTGTCGCCCAGCAAAGTGTTATTAAACTGCCAGTAAGCACTCCTTGGTTTAATAGAGTTTATCATCACAGAGCAAAGAACCATGCTATGGTCAGAAAAGCTCAGCGGGGCAATTACACTTCTTCTTAAAATACTAAAGTGATGTTTAAAAACATATATCTGATCCAGCCTCGCCAAAGAAATCGTAGAATCACGAACATGAGTCCATGTATACTGTCTTTGTGTGTCATAAAACTGTCTCCAAACATCGCACAACTCATGTGTCCTGATTAGCTGGATTAGCAAATTGCGAGAAGGCAGGTTGGGTTCAACATGGTTCCTATCTAAATTAGAAACTGTACAATTAAAATCCCCACCCAGGAATAAATATTCTTCACTAGAGCAGCTTTGTAGAGCGGAACATAACGTTTTTAGAAACAAAATTCTCTCTACTGCCGAAGTTGGAACATAGACACAAATGAACACAAAAATGAATTTGTCAAAGGTGGCTCTAACCTTCAGAAGCCTGCCTTTAACTATCTCTTCTGCCTGGTAAGAGTGTGGACTAAAACTTTTTGCAAAAAGAACTGCCACCCCTCCACTAAGAGAGGTATTGTGACTCAAAACAGAGATCCCATCCCACTCCTCCGCCCAATCAGCAGCATTCTTCGCATCACTATGTGTCTCTTGCATCATTACAACATCTATTTTTCTTTGCTTAACCACCTCAAATATACCAGCTCTTTTTCTCATTTCTCGAGCTCCATTAACATTCAGCGTTGCAATATTCACCTCACTCATAAATAGAAAAATAAAATAAACTGACACACACAGAAGCATCACGCACCAGACCACCCTGTCAAAGGCCAGGCTACTAGGCTTTCTCACTATCTTCTTCAGTCAATACACTTCCTTATTTGTAAACAGGCCTTCTGACATAAAGAGTCTCGTCTTATTAACAAGTTGTTTCGTGTCGGGAAAGAACTCATTCACACGCACACCTCTCTTGTTTTTCGTAGCTCTAAGAAAGAGTTTAATGTCATCCACTCCATACTTGGAAAAAGAAAGGTCGCTCTGCGACAAACCAACGCTGGAGTCAGAAGACTCACTACCACTGTCCATGCCATCTTCACCAAAAGCATTGTCCACGTCTAGTTTTTTTGCTCTAGCAGCCTGAAATTCGCCAGATTGCTTTCTTTTTGATGGAACTTTAAATTTGCTCTTCTCCGTCTCTATACCAGCGCAAGTCAAATTAGGCGACAGCCCACTGTCATTTTTCTGCATATCGTCACAAGTCGCGGATTGACTAACCTGTACATTTATGGCCTCAACACCAGTCAATCTGCCTCCTGTGAGGTCAGACACCTGAATCGCCGCACTCCCACCCAAGGGTGAATTCTCACCAGTTCGCTCCCTCACCGCGCTCGACTCCGCCGCAGGTAGAGCCGCGTTTGCCGGCGCAGCCTCGCTCGGCTCGCCGGCATCATTAACCTCCGGCGGGGGGGCGTTAACCGTGTTTTTATCAGGACAAACACGAACTAAATGCCCAACTTTTCCACAATTAAAACATTTCATTCTTTCCGTTGTAGCATATATGACATAATCAAAATCATCAACTTTGAGATGCAGTGACAAGTCTAACTCCTCGTCATCTTTTAGAATCATGTAAACGAATCGTCTAAAAGAAACGACGTGTTTTAAAAGGGGTGAATCACACCCGATTGGTATCATCTTGATCGGCGACACAACCTTGCCATATCGGGACATTATTTTCAACAATGTTTCATCTGTGATAAAGGGTGGGACGTTAGACAGCAAAACTTTTTTGGATGGCATGGAAAGTGGGAGAACAGGAGTAAAAAGTTCGTCAACTACTATCCCCTTCTCAACCAACTCGTTAGCTTTATCAACCGAACTGAGGAACAAAACAATTGCACTGTTCATCTTAGAGGCCGACATGATATTTCCATGTCCCACTACCTCCCCTGCGGCTAGACAACAATCCTCCACACTCACTGCGGACGCCACTTTCACACCATGGCGTCGCGTAAGTTTGCTTAAAACTTGTGAACGTGGGGCCGTCATGCTGCCCGCAGAAAAACGGTAGCACACGGCCCACCTGAAACACTAGATCAAACCTTGGCAACAACACCGAAAAAAAGAGAAAGGGTAGGGAAAAAAACGACTACACTCACAAGACTCCACACGCACTCGCACCGCTCCGTCCACTCACACTCAGCCACACCGGAAGTGAGAGAGAGAGAGAGAGAGATGAAGAGAGAGAGATGAAGAGAGAGAGTGAGAGAGAGACAGAGAGAGATGAAGAGAGAGAGATGAAGAGAGAGAGTGAGAGAGAGACAGAGAGAGATGAAGAGAGAGAGATGAAGAGAGAGAGACAGAGAGAGAGAGAGAGAGAGAGAGAGATGAAGAGAGAGAGATGAAGAGAGAGAGTGAGAGAGAGACAGAGAGAGATGAAGAGAGAGAGATGAAGAGAGAGAGACAGAGAGAGAGACGAAGAGAGAGATGAAGAGAGAGAGCTGAAGAGAGAGAGATGAAGAGAGAGAGACAGAGAGAGAGAGATGAAGAGAGAGAGATGAAGAGAGAGAGATGAAGAGAGAGAGAGTGAGAGAGAGACAGAGAGAGATGAAGAGAGAGAGATGAAGAGAGAGAGATGAAGAGAGAGAGAGAGAGAGAGAGAGAGAGAGATGAAGAGAGAGAGATGAAGAGAGAGAGTGAGAGAGAGACAGAGAGAGATGAAGAGAGAGAGATGAAGAGAGAGAGATGAAGAGAGAGAGAGTGAGAGAGAGACAGAGAGAGATGAAGAGAGAGAGATGAAGAGAGAGAGATGAAGAGAGAGAGAGAGTGAGAGTGGAGAAGCTGTTTCAATTTCACTTATCACACATCATTTCTCCGCTCCAGCGACTGTGCTAATGTGCTCCAGTGCCACCCATTTACCCCTGGGTCCTGCTGCCCCTCACACACACACACACACACTCTCACACACACACACGTACACACACACACTCTCACACACACACACGTACACACACACACTCTCTCACACACACACACACTCTCACACACACACTCTCACACACACACACACACACGTACACACACACACTCTCACACACACACACACACTCTCTCTCACACACACACACACGTACACACACACTCTCACACACACACACACACTCTCTCTCACACACACACACACACACAGTGTATGTATTACTATCTTTGTGAGGTTCTTCCATAGACTCCCATAATGACTAAAGGACATCATTTTACAGCTACACCTAATCCTAACCCAAACCTTAACCTCAGTAACCAAAAGCACATCTTTTACCTCTTTTACTCTTTATGTCCCCACAAAACCCCAAAAAACAGATAAAAGTGATTTTAGGGGACAAAAGGGCCCCACAATGACATAAATACATGAACACACACTCACACATTTAAAGTTTTTTTTTTATTTGCGTCAGAATATCAGAATATTTTAAATAATAATAATAATAAGAAGAAGAATACGTATTCAAAATCTAACCTTAGCACATGAGTCTGGTAACAAAGTATAACAGTACTATAACTGTTAGAATACTACTTGAGTGAGCGTCTGCGCTGCTCTTCGTCATATTTCACATGGAAAACCTATTTCTTTTAATCATTCAAAAGACGCACTCGCGTCGAGTGGAGCTTCGTCCGCTGGTGGAAAATTACAAATCCGGTTGATGAATGACGACTTAAGAATAAAAATCAAAAATCAAAGAGTTAATTGTTATTTCTTGAATGAACTCTCTTTTCTTCCGTCGACTCATATTCCTTTCGTTCGACTTCCTTTCAGCCAAACTGTGCTTGAAAACACGGGCATTGTTCGCGGTTAGCGGGCCCTGCAGCGTCACGCTAGGCTACGCTACGCTACTCGGGCGTCACTAGCTCTCCGAAAATAGCGTCTCTAATTCCCCAATCGGCCGAGCCAAAATGAATCCCAAGAAAGGCCTTATTCTTCGAGTGAATATGTTCGTTTTCTCCACTTTGCATAATAACTTTTTTTGGCGTTATCACCGCCCGGAAGGAGGTCAAAAAGCCGGCGAGCGGGCGAGCGAACAGGAGCGGCGTGCTATGAGATTAACAGGGAGAGGAAAAGAGACAAAAAAAAATGTTCTGAAACGTCTAAAAAAAAAAATCCAGCAATACGTGGAGCGGTGACGAGGTTCCGACCTGTTTACATCCTTAAGTTGATCAATGACGTTGATATCTGGATTAAAACGTAAATCGTGGCGTTAGACATGGTTTATAAGTTAGTAAAATATCAAGAAAATGCAAAAAATAATCTGTAAAAATATAACGACGCGAGGGACGGCTCAAGTACTCTAATAAATAAGCAGATAGAAACAGTACTTAAGCAGTAAAGCTGTTAGAACACTGCTACAGCATCAAAGTGGTAAAGTATCTGATATGGACAGTACCTAAAAGGTGAATGTGCAAGAACACGACCTGCTTACAAGTACCAAAGCATCTGACATAAGCAGTACCCAAGTATTATATGAGCTAGAACGCTACATGACCAAAAGTACCAAAGCATCTGATATGAAAAGCAATTTAGTGCTACAACTGTTGGAATACTACTTGAGTGAAAGTACCAAAGCGTCTGATATGAACAGTCATTAAGTACTATAACTGTTAGAATACTACTTGAGTGAAGGTACCAAAGCATCTGATATGATGTCATTAAGTACTATAACTGTTAGAATACTACTTGAGTGAAAGTACCAAAGCGTCTGATATGAACAGTGATTGAGCACTATAACTGTTAGAATACTACTTGAGTGAAAGTACCAAAGCGTCTGATATGAAGTCATTAAGTACTATAACTGTTAGAATACTACTTGAGTGAAAGTACCAAAGCGTCTGATATGAACAGTAATTGAGTACTATAACTGTTAGGATACTACTTGAGTGAAAGTACGTAAGTATTAAAACTGTTAGAACGGTACTCGTGTAACTTTAGTGCTCAACCTAATATTAAGGAAGTACCGGTACTCGAGCTACATGTTGACATTGTTTCTCTCGTGATCGCTGATGGACGAGGTTTTGCTGTTTGTTGCGCCGCGGTTGCGGTGGAAGGCGACGTTGAACAGCGCGATGGTTGTCGGCTTTCCGCAGGTGATGACGATCTGATTGATTTTCCAGCCGTAATCCCGAACAGGAAAAGGGCTTTGCTGGAGGAATCCGGCCGAACACACAGCACACAAAGCCCTGATCCCTGTAAGACTTTTTATCTGATACCGCTGCCTGCTCGAGACAAAGCAAGCAGCAGCGGACGCGCACACCTACACGCACGCTAAAATGAGCATGCGCACACACGCATCCATGCATACACACGTATACGCTAGAGATGTGACCGATCCGATATGTGGACGGGTATCGGTCCGATAACGGCTCAAACGGCTGGATCGGGTATCGGCGTCATCGGGCCGTTCTACGGAGCCGATCTGTGGATGCTCAATCCGTTATGCGCGGGAAGTGGCGCGGTTTCGATTTTCCCATCGATTTTCCATCGTGTATTCCGGAACGGGCGCCCAGACGCTTCGTTGTGGCGAGGAGGGTCGTGGGAAACGTAGTTCTCTGCAAAGAGCAGCTCAGAGACCGTGTCGGATCTCTATCGTATCGGCAGATATCTAAATACGCCATATCGGTAGCGGATCGGACATTAAAAAGGTGGTATCGCGACGTCTCTAGTGTATGCGCTAAGAATGAGCACGCATGCAAACACACATGCGCCACAACTAGCGTGCGCACACGCGTGCTAGCACAAACGCGTACTAGAACAAGCATGCATGCCCACGCAGATACGTAGATACAGAGATGCATGCTAAAACTGGCATGCTCACAAACCTACGTTAAAATACGCATGCACACACACACGCGCACATGCAAGCACACGTACGCATGCAAACGCGTACACAAATGCGCGCTAACGCAACCGCGCAACGAATGCACGCGTGCCTTCATGGCCCACGCGTGACTCCAAGCACACCCACCCACCCATGCGCCCCCACGCATGCATGCATGCATGCATACACACAAGCACATGCTAAAACAAGTACGCGCACACACACTCATTAAACAGACACACACAGACAGAGCTTCTTATGCACGCCTGTGCATGCGCGCACACACACACACAATAACCCAATTAAACACACACATATTTTCATAGCAAGAGCGTCTAAAGCACACACACACACACACACACACACACCGGGGTAACATCTTCCCAAAGGATGACGATCCACCATTACCCAGAGATCCTGGCGCCTCAGTTCCTCTCCGCTATTGACTATATTGAACGGTTCGCCGTTGGTGACCGTACCACCTCCCACACACTAACACACACACACACACACCATTTTACACTGCATACATTTTCACTAAATGCCTAATATAAACTCCGAGACTGTTCGCACATTCACACGGCGCTGCGCATTGTTAGGGAGCGAATAGCTTCCTTCCACTACGTTTCATTTCCTGTTTCATCGTATCCACGTCATTTCGACAGCAATTATTGTGGCTTCGATACAATTGGGTCCAGTCGAGTCTGGTTTTATTCTACACCGGTCACACACCGCCGAGGGTCAGAGCTAAAGAAAGTCCCTAAAAGTCAAGCTTAAGCCGAAGAAACGATTCCCCGCAACACCAAAAAAACAACAACGGTAAAGTACTCCAGTAAAAGAACTTAAGTATCTAACATGCACAGTGCTTGAGTATTTAAGAGTGTTTGAATACTACGTCAGCAGAAGGACTTAAGTGTGTGTTATGAACTTTTTTTTTAAAGTATTAAAAGTATTAGAACACCACTTGTGTAAAAGTCACTCCTTTTACAGAACTTCAGTATTAAAAGCCAACACTACTTGAGTAAAAGTGTTACTTAAGTATGAACGGTAGTAGAATATTACATTAGTATGTGTACTACAGGCTACGATGCACACTACGCGGCCACTTGACAACGTCCACTACAGGACCACAGCCCTGTCAATCACTCCATAATAACTTGTCAAGGCTTGTTATTGGACCACAGCCCTGTCAATCACTCCTTCGGAACCTAAGGTCTGTCAGTCATTCCCTGGCAACCTGACAACGCCTGCTATTGGATATCAGACTCCAGTCAGTCACTCCTTGGACACCTGTCAATGTTTGCTATTGGATGACAACCTTCCAAACTGGACAGTGCCCACTACTGGGCGAGGGTGCCGTCAGTCATTCCCCGGCAACCTGAAAATGACTGCTATTGGACCATATCCCTGTCAATCAATCCCTTCAAGCTTGTCAAGGCTTGGACTTGGATCAGCGCCCTGTCAGTCATTTCTTCGCCCCTTGACAATGCCCACTATTGGATCAGAGTTCTGTCAATCACTGTTTGGCAACCTGACTACATCTGCTATTGGATCAGACCCCTGTCAGTCACTCCTTGGCAACCTGACAACATCTGCTTTTGGATCAGACCCCTGTCAGTCACTCTTTGGCAACCTCCCAAAGTTCGCTATTGGATCATAGCACTGTCAATCACTCCCTGACAACAATTAGACTTGGATCAGAGCCCTGTCAATCGTTTCTTCGCAGCTTGACAATGCCCACTATTGGGTCAGAGTGCTGTCAATCACTGTTTGGCAACCTGAATACATCTGCTATTGGATCAGACCCCTGTCAGTCACTCCTTGGCAACCTGACAACAGTTAATCTTGGATCAGACCCACTGTCAGTACCTTCTTGGCAACCTGACAACATCTGCTATTGGATCAGACCCCTGTCAGTCACTCTTTGGCAACCTCCCAAAGTTCGCTGTTGGATCGTAGCGCTGTCAATTACTCCCTGACAACCTGACTACAATTAGACTTGGATCAGAGCCCTGTCAATCATTCCTTGGCACCTTGACAATGTCCAGTATTGGATCAGAGTGCTGTCAATCACCGTTTGGTAACCTTGCCAATATAACAACATCTGCCATCGGATCAGACCCCTATCAATCAAGCCCTGGCAACCTGACAACACCTTCTCTTCTCCTCAGAGTGCTGTCAATTACTCCGACTATCTTCTAAAGGTAACGTTCAATGCTGTGCTCGTTTTTGATGCATTTTTCTGACCTACAATAGCCCCTCGACCCCCTCCTGACTGATTCCGTCGCACCCCACCACCCCCCATTGCTACCCAAAAAAAAAACCAACCTCGAAAAAAACCCCGCATTTCGCAAGAAGCATGAAATATTGATCGTGCCGCGGCTATCGTTTTGAAGTGGACGCACTTCTCGGGTAGACGCACTGACTTCCAGGAGCGTGTGCGTAAACACTGAGACGAGGGTTGTTTTCTTTTTCCTTAAGAGTGAGAGCGCGAGCGAGAGAGAGGGGGGCGAAAGGAGGGAAGGCGGGAGGACGATAGCCCTCGAGACTGGCGAGCCTGAAGAAGCCGTCATCGTCTCCTTGATGAGATGAATTTGTCAGAGCCGACTGGAGGAGATCCATGATGAGAGAGAGAGAGAGAGAGAGAGAAAGAGAGAGTGAAGGAGAGAGAGGTTGTTAGCAGGGTTTTTTGGGACGCCGAGTCACATTTCACAAAGCCATTACAGATCAATCTGCTCGCGCAATTGCTTCCATCTCGACCAATCAGGGCTTGCAGCAGGAAAAGGGTGTCTGATAATCTCTCCTAGATCAACTAATGTGAAGGAGGGAACGAGACGAGTGAGGAGATGGAGAAGGAAAACAAGAGTGTGATTGAGTGATTGGAGGAGAGAAAACAAGAAAACAAGGACGAGAGAGAGAGAGAGCGCCAGCGAGAGAGAGTCTTTACCACACAGCGAATAAAAACACTGACGGTTGTAATTCAATTTATGCAAATTATAGCAATAAATTCATCGTAATTTAATGCAGATTTATTTCTGACCGCAGCCACGGCTACATGAAACCACGACGCGAACTGAGCTGAGAACAAGACCAGCGTGTGCAGGTGTGAAGACGCTCTGCGCTATTAACGCGAATCGTAGATCATACGTTATTAACGAAACCACAAGCAGCAGAGACTAAGGGTACTTTCACACCTTAGTACGCTTGCTCTGGTCCGAATCCGTTGACAATTTTGTAAACGTGTAGCATTTTCTCCCCGGTTCGGTTTGTTTTCACACAGGAAAAAATCCAAGCGTGCCAAAATGTGTCCCTTTAAATCAGGCGAGAACGTCCTCTCCGCTTATTGGTCAGACGCGTTTGCCGCGTGAACAGAAATGTAAATACAGGAAGAAGATTCTGCGTTGACTGTTTCAAGATGGAGAACCTACGTGGACTGGTTGTCGCCCTGGTGATTACTTTCGACATCTCGTGCGTTCACCGCTTCAGACGAATTATTGCGTTTGAAAATCAAGCGCGGTTACGGCTGGAAAACAGCGTATTAATGCGCCGCGTTCGCCGAAGGCGCGTATCGCGAAAATACAGGAGGTGGCGCGCATTAATAAGGAGGAACGGTGATGTGCTCATCATGCCAAATTTTGCCGGTATGTACAGTATATCACATGATTCGCAGCCTTTGGTCGTGTTTGGGTTGGGTATGCTTTCTCACCAGGAGGACCGCACCAGAGTCGGATCGAGACCACCTCTTTTTGGGGGGGTCTCGGTGCGGTTGTTTTGGTTCCGCACCCGGGTGCGATTACCGTGTTCACACCAGACCAAACGAACGGCACCAAGAGGGGAAACGAACTTCGAAGATCGATTGAAGCGGACTAAAGCCTGTAGGTGTGAAAGCACCCTAAAACAGGGTAAAGCCGATAGTGAAAGTACGGCAGGAGAAAATGTGGAAGGAAAAAGACGGAGCAGAAAGAGAGAGGGAAGGAAACGGAATGAGGGATGAATGAGAAGAGAAGGAGAGGGAGAAAGAGAGAGAGGGAGCAAGCATCAGCGAGAAAGAAAGGAATGAGAAGAGTCGCCAAGAAAGAACGAGAATGAAGAAAAGACAAAGAAAGAAAGAAAGGTCAAAAGTGGAGCATAAATATTACGATTAATTTACACTAAATAAGGAGAGAGTAAATACGTTTTACCCTCCCTACTGAGAAATGTGTGTGTGTGTGTGTGTGTATGATGTGTGTGTGTGGGCTGGAGAGGTGAGCTAATCTTCACTGTCACACACACACACACACACACCACTTTCATTTCAGCCCGGCTGCCAGACCCCAAGACCCGTGCAATTAAAACCACACACACACACACACACACACACACTCACACACTCACTCTCTCTCTCGTGCTGACGGGCCGTCATGTTGGCTGAACGGTTCTCCCGCTTTTATAAAAGGGGAAATTTTCAGCGCTGACGTGAAGCTCTCAGCCGCCTCGTTCACTCTGTCACCTCGCAGGTGTGTGTGTGTGTGTGTGTGTGATGACAGAGAGAAGAGTGAGTGTACATGAGGAATTGCCTCACGCTTACTGACTACAGTGAGGTCCAAAAAAGGGGAATGATGTAAAAAATAAAAACAGAAATGTGAAATAAAATCAAAGATTTTTGCATGAAAAATCTTTAAAAAATATTGATCAAAGATGTCGTTTAAAAAAAATGACGTTTAAAATTCTAAACTAATTTGAACCGAAAAAAAGAATATTAGAGAAAAGTAATTAATTTAAACGATTTAACATAAAAAACTGAACGATTCAACACAGCTGGTAGTGTAACGGTAGGGCGTTCGCCCCATGATCAGAAGGTCGCAGGTTCGAATCCAGGGCCGGTAAAGTTACCGCTGAGGTACTCATGAGCGAGGTACCGTCCCCGAGCGCTGCTGCCCGGGTGCTGCCCCTGGTAGGTGCCCGCTGCTCCTTCACGGATGGGTCAAATGCAGAGGTCACATTTGGTGGTGGTCACTGTGTGCTGTGGTGTGGTGTGTTCACAATGACAAGTAATCCCTCACTTTCACTATAAACAGACTGATGATTTATGACTAAAAATAGGTTTTTTAAAAAAAAATAGATTTTACGGAATAAAATCATGTTTTTATGAAAATCGTAATCAATTCATAATGACAAAAATGTTTCAAATAAGATAATAATAAATAAGGTGTAAAAAATGTGACAGAATTGTGCCTGCCAAAAAGGGTGTGTGTGTGTGTGTGTGTGTGTGTGTAAGGACCTATAAAAAGCGTTAATGACACTTGTAGGTTCATGATGTTTTTCTGGAACATTTCACACACACGCCACTGATGTCACTCCTGCCCGAGTAACGTCACACACACAACATACACACACACACGTTAAGGGATTGAATGAAGTATATCTTGTGATTAACTCTTATTTTCATCAGTAAAATCAGTAAATACCTCAGTTCATATCGAATACTTTAGTACTTTTACCATTTTTAGTGCTTAAGTGCTGTTAACATCAGTATTTTTACTTAGCTTCAGTACTTAAGTGCTGTTCATATCAAGTCTGTACTTTTACTCAAGTAGTCTTCTGAAAACATTTGACTTAAGTACTGTTCACTTCTGATACTTTGGATTTTTACTCATTTTTAATACTTAAGTACTGATTGTAATCATATTTTAGCACTGTTATTCACCTTTAGTACTTAAGTACTGTTCACATCAGATATTTCCGTGCATCTACTCATTTTTAGTTTTTAAGTACTAATCGTATCAGGCATTTTCGTGCTTTTACTAAACTTTAGCACTTAAGAACTTTAGTAAGGTTCATATCAGATCCTTTATCATTTTACTCAAGTAGTTACTCTAGTAACACTTTTAATATTTAAGTGATGTTCATATTAAACACTTAAGCACTGTTACCTAGATGCTAACACAGCTAATACTTAAGTACCCCTAAATTATATACTCATGTCCTTTTACTTAAGTACTATTCTAATACCTTTAGTTCTTTAGTAATGTTCAGTTCAGACAGTGTAGTAGTTAAGTACCTTATTAGATTTTTTTTTTTATAAAGGATGCGTTTTAACACCTTTTTGTTACTCACATTGTATACAAGATACTCGACACTTAAGTACTCAACACCATTCATTTTTAAATTATCATACTTTAGTACTTTTACTCAAGTAGTGTTCTGAAATAGTACTGTTCACATCTGATACTTTGGATTTTTACTCATTTTTAATACTTAAGTACTGATTGTAATCATATTTTAGCACTGTTATTCACCTTTAGTACTTAAGCACTGTTCACGTCAGATATTTTCGTGTGTCTATTCATTTTTAGTTTTTAAGTACTAATTGTATCAGGCATTTTAGTGCTTTTACTAAACTTTAGCACTTAAGAACTTTAGTAAGGTTCATATCAGATCCTTTATCATTTTACTCAAGTAGTTACTCTAGTGACACTTAATATTTAGGCGATGCTCATATTGAACGCTTAAGCACTGTTACCTAAATTCTAACACAGCTAATACTTAAGTACTCCTAAATTATATACTCATGTACTTTTACTTAACTACTATTCTAATACCTTTAGTTCTTTAGTAATGTTCAGTTCAGACAGTGTAGTACTTAAGTACCTTATTAGATTTTTTTAAATAAATGATGTGTTTTAACACCTTTTTGTTACTCACATTTTATTCAAGATACTAGACACTTAAGTACTCAACACCATTCATTATTAAAGTATCATACTTTAGTACTTTTACTCAAGTAGTTTCCTCACACATTTAATACTTAAGTACTGTCCATATCTAATACTTTGGTACTTTTACTTAAGTAGCACTCCAGTGCATTTAAGTACTGTTGATGTCAGATGTTTTACTCACTTTAATCACACCGGAGTCATTGTCTTCGTTTTTACTTTGAGCGTGGATTATTTTTATACTTCTAAAACGGGGTATTATTTTTGGGAGTGAGGGATGAAGAGGTGAAGAGCTGCAGGTGAGCGTTTGTCATTCGTCTGCTGCTGCTGCTGTGTGTCAGGTGGAGAGCATGACGGATCACAGCTGCTTCTGCTAAAAGTGCTTTTAATGACAGACTGCATTTCTCGCTTGCAGCAGCTTCTACACGCTCACACCCCCACCCCCGTCATTACGCCCGAGAAGCGTGTGAGACGACAAGACGCAAGACGAGGGAGACTGAAGGAAAAGAGAAAAGAAAGAGGGAGGAAAAGCAATTTGAAAAAACAAACAAACAAACAGACTCTTAATGAAGGTAAACGTGAGATAAATGTTGCTTTCGCATCACAGTAAAACCCGCTAGCGCACTATCGCGGCGAGTTAGCGCTGCGGCCGCTATATTTAACGCTACGTAACGTCACACCTGAACAGTGGCAAGACAATAGAGCTGTCCTGCTTTAAGTGGTTTCTCCGGGCCGGGTTATCAGTCAGCACGCGACCGTGGAGCTGTGCTAGTTGCGCGCGTCGCTCCCGGCTAGCCGCGTGAAGGATGGCGTCGTTATAGAAACGGTGCCGACCCAATCCCGCGATGTAAACAAGAGCACCGGGTTCGATGAGGTGACGCTAAAATCGCACAATGTGGGACGGAATGATGATGATGATGATGAAGGACAAGCTAACTGGACAGGAAGACAGAAAAGAAGGAGTATAGAAAGAAAGAGAGTGAGTGAATGAGAAATAAAATAACAGAGCGTTAGAGAGTGGGGGGGCATGCTAGCAAGAACGAGGCATGCCAAGGAAGAAAGAAAGAAAGAAAGAAAGAAAGAAAGAAAATGAGAAAAGCAAAATGTGAGGAAACGAGACCAGCCAAAAACAAAAAAGAGACATGAAAGAAATGAGGAAAGAACAAAAATCTGAAGAAAAGAGTATAACATTGAGGGTTATAGAGAGAGGTGAAAAACAAAAAGAGAAGAGATGAAGAAAGAAAGAAAGAAAATGAGAAAAGCAAAATGAGAGGAAACAAGACCAGCCAAAAGCAAAAAAGAGACAAGACAAAAATGAGGAAAGAACAAAAATCTGAAGAAAAGAATACAAGTGAGGGTTATAGAGAGTGGTGAAAAACAAAAAGAGAAGAGATGGAAAGATACAGAAAGAAAGAACCAATGAAAGAAAGAAGGTAAACAGAGAGAAAGAAGGGAAAAAGAAAGATAAAAAGCAATCGGCCAATCAAAACGCTCGATTCTCGACACTTCCTTCAAGCTAAAATAACGCAACATTGCTTTAGTCGCTACTTCTTTGCTGCAGCTTCCGCAGATAGTTTCCTTTATTTTTGGATATTTTTTACAATCCTTCGTCCGACTAGCGATCGCTTCCCAACGGACTCATCGCGCTGCCATCAGCCGGACGACTCACAAGGTTAAACCAGGCATCTAATTGCTTTGGCCAATGCTTTCTTGGAGGGAAGGCAGGAGCGACGGCTGCCTCCGGCGGAATGAAAGAACAACGCTGTCGTTATCTTTATGGATTTTTGACAACGTGCTGGCGGAGGAAGTAGGAGATAAATGCCGGTCTTCTCTTGGCGAGGGCAGGTGTGGGTAGGAAAGTGAGATAGCGAGACGCAGCTGAGCGCTAATGGAGGGATGAAAGCGGTCATTCCAAGCGGGATGAAGGGAATGAGGGGCGGCGTTCACTCCCGCTTAATTTGGGGAAGATTGTGGGGTTCCTGAACGTTGAGGTTTGTGGTTTTACAAAGAAAAGAAGTGAAAAGTCCACTGACCTCAAGTGTCCTCTGATGAACGACGCTCAACTACGCTCAGCTTTGTTGACTGGAAGCCAAGAATTCTCGGCAGGTTGGTTGGAGCAAAGAAGGACATCTGATAAAGGGGTCGGAGAGATCAGATGGCAAAATCTGATCTGAAACGTGGACGCTTTGCCGCGGATGAGGACGAGAACTTGATACTCCTGCACGCTAAGCTTTGGGGAAGCATTGATAAGACGCTACAATGAGAACACGTTCGTGACAACACCGGGACATGGAAACTTCTCACTTTCTGTGACGTTTGAGGTTAAAATCTTTTAGCAGGGAAATGTGTTGAAGAATCAAATGCACCGGACAGGAAACTCGCTAGGCTACGAAGTGAGACAGAGAGAGACAGACTGGAAAACAGAGAGACAGGGAGAAAGACAGAGACAAAGAGAGAACAGAGAGCGACAAAGAGAGACAGACAAAAGACAGACAGAGAAGCAGACTGCTACAAACAGAGACAGACTGAGACAAAGAGAAGGACAGACATAGACAAAGGGAGACAGACTGAAACAGAGAGAGACATACTGACAAAAAGAGAGACAGAGACAAAGAGAGAGAAAGAGACAAACAGACAAAAGACAGACAGAGAACCAGACTGCTACAAAGAGGGACAGACTGAGACAAAGAGAAGGACAGACATAGACAAAGGGAGACAGACTGAAACGGAGAGAGACATACTGACAAAAAGACAGACAGAGACAAAGAGACAGAGAGAAAGACACAAATTGACCAAAGACAGACAGAGAACCAGACTGCTACAAAAAGGGACAGACTGAGACAAAGAGAAGGACAGACATAGACAAAGGGAGACAGACTGAAACAGAGAGAGACAGACTGACAAAAAGACAGACAGAGACAGAGACAAAGAGAAGGACAGACATGGACAAAGGGAGACAGACTGAAACGGAGAGAGACAGACTGACAAAAAGAGAGACAGAGACAAAGAGAGAGAAAGAGACAAACAGACAAAAGACAGACAGAGAACCCGACTGCTACAAAGAGGAACAGACTGAGACAAAGAGAGAGAGGGGGGGGAAAGACACAAATTGACAAAAGACAGACAGCAAACCAGACTGCTACAAAGAGGAACAGACTGAGACAAAGAGAAGGACAGACATAGACAAAGGGAGACAGACTGAAACGGAGAGAGACAGACTGACAAAAAGACAGACAGAGACAAAGAGAGAGAAAGAGACAAACAGACAAAAGACAGACAGAGAACCAGACCGCTACAAAGAGGAACAGACTGAGACAAAGAGAAGGACAGACATAGACAAAGGGAGACAGACTGAAACGGAGGACAACAGACTGACAAAAAGACAGACAGAGACAAAGAGAGAAACAGACAGATGAAGGCTGAGAGAGAAAAACAGAAAGAGACAGACTAAGACAAAAAGAGACAGACAAAAGCAAGTGATCTTTTCCGTCATGCTAACGCACCTGCCTCAATCAACGAGCTAATTAACAAGCTCCTCCTCCAAATCACAACCAATCGGAGCCAAGCGTCTTACGTTAGCACTGGCATTATTCTCCTCGCCTCTTTAAAACCGCTAACGTCAGACGCCAGGCTTGAGGTTTTCCCTTTAAGCGCCTTTCCTTTAATCAGCGTTAATAATAAAACCCAGGTGGTTGTCGCTACTGCTCAATATACCGACACCTAATTGCTAACATGAGCGTAAGTAACGCGATTAGCTCTTCTTTAGCGAGGTTAACTTTCTACATTTTTGTTTTGTGTAACGACCTCCATGGGTCACTTAGCCATCGGGCTAACAGGCACGTTCCCCTCCAACCTCCTCCATCACATTCTCTAACGTAAACTCTTCGGCGAAAGCGCGGCTTTGTTCGCCGCCCGTTCAATTTGTCACGCTCTGACGCCCGCGTCGCTCCCTCGGGCATGAAAATCGAATTTTCTTCCTCGTCGAACGCGCGCCCGATCTCCCCGTTACGCCACAAACGCCGCCAACGTTGCGCCGTCCCCGCTTTTGATCTTCAACCGCCGCCAGTCAGAGATATAATTGTCTTAGCGAAAACGAGGGAGCCGAGGAGCCAATTTTTGAGGCGCGAAGGGTGGAGTCGGAAAACGCGAACGACAAAAGGAAGCGGGCGACATTGACAAGGGAAGCCATTCAGACTCGCCATTCAGGGCGGAAATGAATGGTTTTCCGTGTGGTGTAACTGGTAAAGAGATTTGCGAGATGCAACACGAGGATTAGATGATAGCAGCTGGAAACGTACAATCTGTGATATAAAAGAGGAAACTTGGAGGGGAAAACGGATGAGCGCAGAGTTGCTCAAATTCATACTTCACTTGAAAAAGTAAAAATTCATTACAAAGTCATTTTGATAATTCATCACCAATTGACCAAATCATTTTTGAAAAGTTGATCTACAATTTCTCTATTCTTCCTTTCTCTCTTCTTTCGTCCACCGTTGGTCGCTATCGGAGACCTACTTTCCGCGGGCTTGCCCCGTCCACCTGTAGAATCTGCAAAAAACAAACCTACGTATACATCACGCCGTGACATTTCGGGCTCCGGGAGTAAAAGTGGAGCAGGTATTTCCGGATCTTTCCAGGTGTCCCCTGCTTCCCAGAGGGCCGGGATCGGAATGTGGCGAGACAGCCGGGGGTCCAAGCACCCGGCGTTCCTGCTGACTGTTTGCTCAGTTCGGCGGCGGGATAAGAACCTAATGCCATCCCCCGATACACCCCCACCACCACCACCACCCTCCACCAAAGGCCTATGCTGCTTTTCTGCGGTAAGCGCGCGCTAGCGACTGCCAGCCCGGTTTCCGCCAGGCGTCTGGCCAAGACCGTATAGCCCTTCTGCCGAGAACGTTGGGCTTGAGCTTTGGGGGGATTTCGAGAGCCCGTTTGAACACCTGGGCTAGGGGACGGAAGATGAAGGGGGTAAATAAGCGATTGGAGAGAGATTGGCTTGGTGATGGTACCTCGCTCATGAGCACGTCACTGGTACCTTTTAGTGGTCTGGTACTTAATGCTACGTTATGCCACTGCCCCTAATGGCGACGTTACTGTTATTTTCACGTGTTTATAGCATTTCTGTTGTGATGGTGTGTAATGAAAGCTTGCTGCTACGTTTATGTGAAGTGGCGAGGAGTTTATAGTTAAATGATAGCCAAGAACAGGCAGAAGTGCATCCCTCAGCACAAGAGCGGCGGAGAGACGGAGGGAGGGAGATATAGACGGGAAGTCTGGCAATGCAAATGTGATGAAATGAGACTGAATATAAGAAAGAGGAACATAGACAGAAAATCTGTGGAGGTATAGAAGGAGTCAGAGGAGAAAGAGGAACGGAGAGAAGAGAGAGGGAATGAATGACAGGAAGAGAGAGAGAGAGAGAGAGAGAGAGAGAGAGAGAGAGAGAGAGAGAAGAAAGAAAGCAGGAGAGAGCGAGGCAAGGAGATAAGAGACAGAAAGTCTGGAAATGCAAATGTGACACAGGAAACAATGAGAAATGGTGAACGAGAGAGAGAGAGAGTCTTAGGGAAGAGAGAGAGCATGATAGAATGCGAGAAAGAGAAGGGAGGGAGACAGTGAAACAAAGGGGTGACGTGAAGACAGAAAATCTGGGGGTGAAAAGAAAAGAGGCAGAGAGAGAGAGAGAGAGAGAGAGAGAGAGAGA